>JAHDVE020002597.1:0-96550 GCA_022606495.2 Halesus radiatus
TAGCTGCGGTTTGGTGCAGGCACTCCTCGCGGCTCCAGACTCTCCGCTGGGAAGGAGGGCTCCCCTGACTATCGCTGTCCGCTCCGCCACTTTGAACACCTTCAATGAGTCTGCAAACAAAAAGAAAATATCAGCATTATAGTATGCCAGTTTTGTCAATACCATCAACATCATAGACTGACACTTCAACCACTTAGAATAACAAGGTTCCATCTGACATAGCCATGTGATGCAATAATGAATTCTCAAGTATCTTTCTATAGAGCCTATTATCGCATGACATAGCTGTTTCACATGGAACCTTTTTATTGTAAGGGATCGACTTTTTGTCCAGTGTTGGACACAGGCATAGCGGCAGCCTTAATCTATCTCGTAGTAACAGCTGTTACAACCCTCGACTCTGTCAGATTGCTGGTTGTGACAGTAGCCGGATAAACGGACTATTCGCTAAACAGACGTGTTGCCATTTAGTGCGCTTCAAGATAGCTGAGGCGGCAGCTGGTCAGCTGCCGCTGACTTAGCACATTCCACACACCTAATGTATTTATAAATGAGCAAATGCAATCTTATATGTATAAATAGATACGTACTCATTGTTTCTCATGGTGACCGCCAGCATTCTTCCCAACAGGGCATCCAGTATCGCGGGCTGCGTGGCAGCTAGCTGCAGACAAGCCTCGTGCCGTAACTCTGCGTCAGCGCAGAACATTGTGTCACGTAGTTCGATGAGAGATCGAACTACGTTAATTACGTCTATTCGATCCTCGGCCCGTTCCGCACTGAAAGTATAATGTTAACACAATTAAAATTCCCGCAGTCACTTTGAAAATGTTAAACTAATCAAGTCCTGATTAACAGACTTCCATACTAGTGACCAAATTCAAATAAAAGAACATATTTACAATATTTTTATGTGAATGGAGGAACTCTAAGAACCGTGTACCATGAACACACACCAATGTTCTCAATTTTAAAGAGATTAATTACATTTTTTATTTTTTTTTATCTGATACCACACAAGAGTCCCAGCTGCTCCAGCGAGAGCCAGTGAGACGATGAAATCCCCAATTGGGGTATGTTGTGATGCTGAAGGTATTGAGTAGAGAAAGGAGATGGGAAGGTGGCTATACAGATCTGGTCATTAAACGAGGCTGAGCAACGATTCAATTCTGAACATTGATCTTTCACCAGGGTGATACTGAAAGTATCTACGCTCCACAAACGTGCCACAAATATACTACATATTATTTAAAATGAATAAATTGTGAAATAAAACAAATTAAATCAAATAAAATTTACTTGCACATGCAGGGATTTGAAGCTGCTATCTCTGGATTTGTACCCAAGATCGTAACCGCCCAACCACAGAGGTCGTCATTAATTAATTTCATTAGCAAATTTGGTATTTTCTTTAAATGGTAGCTCATGGCATGGATTATTCTAACATTCTATTTTGAAGAAAAAAAAAACAGCCATGCATTTGAAGTTACCTTATTTCCTTTCCGGCACTTCCAGGCTTGATGCAGTGGAGAATGTTCGGGGCAAACACTGTGGCTAAATTACTAACGTCCATTTTGTTCCCAGATAAATACTCCCCTGCAATTAAAAAACATAAATTATTAAAATAGAATTAATTTATGGAAGCTTTATGCAAAAGGGTATTTTCGTTGTTTTTTTTTAAATTAAAATTTTATTTTAATGATAACGATGGCATTTTTATTTTATTTTTATGTTTATGATAAAATTTTCCATAATGGTTTAAAATGTGCCATTTTTGATTTGCCGCTAAAACGACATTTTCGTTTTGGTTCGGGAATATGGCACTGTTGACGCCACGCCGACCAATGTCAATGACAGCCATCTTACCAGCCAGTGGCGTTATGTACATCATAATGACGTCGTAGCCAGTTCGAATCGTTTCGGAATGTGCAGTTTTATATGGTTAAAATCAATAATTATGATTTAAAATAATAAAATTACACATTTTGTATCTGTAGTTTGTGAAAATACTCCATTGTGCAGTAAACATTATCAATAACTCTCAATGAAAATACGAAATAAAAGAAGGAAGAGAGACTCAAACAAGTAACCTCTCAATCTTATCAATCTTAAACAATGAGATTGATAAAAAAATGACATATTTTCAACATTGAGTTATTATATTTAGATGAGACACGAAGCGAAAATATTGGTTCCAATTAGTAGGTTGTACTGCATTCGCTCGATGACAGACTGGCAAACAACGGAAACTGCCTTGTTCAACTGCTCTAGTGTGCTCATAGTGAGATCCGCTTTGACGAGATATATACGCAATAGCGCCTCTAATTGTATTACTCTATGAATTCAAAAATATTTCGGTATGATCCTACCTGAGCTTTCCTGCCTATCTTCACAGTTGTCCGCCACCTCTCCAAGGAAGATGAGCAACGTCCTTAGGGTGTCCTGGTGAGCTGAAGGGAGGAGCAGGACCAGCAGCTGCAGAGCTTCCTGCTGCAGCCGTCTGTTCCTTATTCCTGGATGGAACATAGTCATACATGTTAAAAATATTATTCTGTAATTAGTGTATTGGGATGAACTCGAAAATCTAATTGCGCATGAGACTATCGTAAGATTCCACAGGTCCTAAAGACTGTGATCGGACATGTTAAAAGGATGTATGACAGGCACCAATAATTATGGCCAAGTTTGTGTTTTAGAGGAAAGCAAATCCCACCTTTGGATGCAGACGATATAGCACCCTATGATGAATGTATTCATTAATTTATTTATTTAATTTGTACAAATATTTATAACATTACAAATTTTTAATCTAATTCATTATAATTGCGCCATTTATGCAGTGTATATGCCATGCCAAAAGTCCTGTAAATGCATTATCAGACATAAGAAACAGATCGAATTTTTGATCAACCGTATTTAGGAAGCACGTGGCTCTCCCCACAGATGAGTTAACAAATAAGTTTGTGCGGCTTGATCGACTGTACAGAAGGTTGTGATGACGTCTTTGAGAGTGAGATTCTGGTCCAAATAAATTTATTTTAGCTAGAATCTCACTGTTAAATATGTTACTGTTAAGTAAAATAAAACAATATTTTAGTAGAGTAATACCTTTACGTGTCTCTAAGGAGTGGTAGTTGGTCATGTCCAAAATATAGATATATGGGTATATCCAAGGGTATCGTCCGTAGAGACGCAAATAAATAAATAAAAATCTTATATGTGAAACTTGTTGAACTTAAATGTAGACTGTTAAGGGCCAGCACTCAAAAATGGCCCAAAACATCCTTTTCCAGGTTGCTAACTCATTCAACACCGCAAATGATTTATCTGTAAATTCTATATGGGTAAATAGGAAAATCTTTAAGGTTTCAAATGACAAAAATTCTCATACTGTAACCTTTCATTTCTATGAAAAAAAAATCCTAAAATGTTTGAAAATAGTGCAGTTTGTAAACCAGTGAAAGCAATTTTGAAAATTCCAGTATGTGTTTCTCATATAGAATTCAAAAGATTACAGTTTGAGGAGTATTGGCTTTTGAAACATTATATATATTCCTAATTACCTGTATAGAATTAACAGATAAATTATTTGTGGTATTTCTTGACTTAGAAACCTGCAAAGTGTGTATTTTTGGGTGCTGACCGTTAATCAAGAAGAGTATAGCGATTATAAAAGATAAACATGACTGTATTAGACACTGGTTAAAAATTCAGAATGTGTCAGATGAATTGAATCAGCGACGCATTGGAAAACGAACGAATTATAATGAATCATCGCTCCCTGCAACATGTTTAGGAAGAGTAGGTGCGTGACGAAATACGCACAGAAGAGATCAGTTATTCATCGGTATATTTATACTAGAAGACATTTGCAATGATAATGATGAATCAAATGAATTAATTCACTTGACATAATAATTAACTAATGTGAATAAATATACCCATTTCAAAGCGGCAATATAATTTTTAATAGGTACATTTTTAAATACGTGTTACTTAGTAATAATAATGATTGAGAACCTCGCGTGCTCGGTTGGTAAAAAATCCTAGATATTTAAAAATTTTACCTAAAAATTTTCATTACTATGACAACACCAAGCTACTCACTTTGTCTTTGAAATTTGTTCCTTACATTCAAATTTTTACGCATTCGAGTTTGACAGTTCGTTTTAAAGAAACAAGGGAAAACAACATAACTCGATTATATTAATATTCATTAAATTTATTATTTTGATTTGTGAATTAAATTTTGTTTTATGTTTTATTTTAATATCTAATAATGGGTATTTTGCAGTGGTGAATTGTTACTTATATCATTGGGAGTTCAATCGGAGATTAAAAAGTAAGATTTTTTTTACTGTATAAAAAAATAGTATGTTGTTCTTTTGTAGAAAAAAAAAAAAAACAATGAAGATGACATAAATTGAACTGGTCTCATTAGCTAAGTCGGTTAAGCGGTTGCCCCGGATAGGCGGAGGTCCTGGGTTCGAGTCCCAGATGTAACTGAAATCTTTTTATTTTCTGTCGTTTTTTCCGTTATCATGTTTCACTTAGGTTATGTTAATATTATTTTCTACAATGATTAAATATTAAAATGAGGTTTTCAAATCTCAATAAAAATAATTAATAATTAAAAATTGAATTAGGCGATTCGTTAAAACGTCCGTGGCTAAGAAATATGATAATGTCGTACGTTACAAAAAATAGCTTAAAATGCGAAAATCACAATATACGTAAGAAACTATACTTTAGTTTTTTTTTAAATATAAAAATGTATCATCTTCTACTATTAATTTATTTTAATAATAACTTACAACACGATAATCACAGAAAAAATCTGTGAATTGTTGCAAAATACTATTCCGTACAAATTTGTTGTTAACAAATCTTCAAATAGCTGCGCAAACAGTCGCCTTGTAGATTCCGAAGGATTGCACGCTCGGTATGGTTTCCTGTCGAAGCCAACCGAGAATGACAATGTAAGAACTATTCCTTAGAATAGAAAGAGCCATAGACTCTGAATTCATAACGCACATATGGTATTCATTTCGGTATGGCTCTCATGCAGTATTACACAGGTATAGACGGACGGGTGGATTTTTTTAGTACGGAATTTGAACTGCGCGCTGTTTAAAGTGTGGTAAAATTACGATACACGCTTGTTTTATTTTATTATCTTTTCATGGAAGTTCACTGTACAAGCCACCACTGGTATCTTGATACATACATTTCAGAAATACAAAAAATCATCTTTCCATGTAATCTTCCTTGCAATCAATCTTAAATAATAATAAAGTTTAAATATGAAATTGTATCGAATATGACCGGGAATTATCTCCTTTCGGAAAGTATGAGTAATTTCTGAACACCGTTTGGCCAAAGTAAAAAATATGCATTAATTGATAAATTAAAGTTTTTTTTTTTTTTTAAGACAAGATTTTTGTGCATAGCGCAAAGGGTAACAATTATTTTTATAAACAATAATTATTAGCCTGAAACACTCATCCAAATTGAAAAAAACCTTCCGAGAAAAGATAAATGTCGCCGACAGGACTCGAACCTGCACCCTTCTGATTGCCGGTCAGATGCTCTACCGTTGAGCTACGTCGGCTTATCGCAAACCCGCCAAGTTAATCAATATATACTAGTGTTTCATTCAATAATTACTGTTTTTATTATATTTCACCTGTAAACAACCAACTTTATTAGTATGAGAAAGGCTTGTAACGGCTAAATCCCTCAATAGGTGGCGTCGAGACAAATTATGTCTCATTTTATTGGTGAAAAATGCTTTGACTTGTCAAATATTTATTAATTGATAAATTAAAGTTTTTTTTTTAAGACAAGATTTTTGTGGATAGCGCAAAGGGTAACAATTATTTTTATAAACAATAATTATTAGCCTGAAACACTCATCCAAATTGATGAGTGTTTCAGGCTAATAATTATTGCTTATATAAATAAAAAATATGCTCTTGGACCATTTTGCTTCTTAGAATTGACTATATATTTTAAAATAAGTGCCATGCATTAGCCATCTAGCACGTGGGAATGTAGATTATTTGGGTGACAAAATTACATATCGTCGCTGTATTTATAATATAGCTTATGTGCCGTTTCGTACATTCTGAGATGATCGAGGAAAACAGCTTTAAAAAATAATTGCAGACTAGATTTGCTAAAAATATTTTTTACAATTATTAGGCAAGCTTTCCACCTTCTTTTTAGCAAATCTAGTCTTTGCAATTATTTTTTAAAGCAGTTTTACTCGATCATCTCAGAATGTACGAAACGGCACATAAGCTATATTATATCATGTACACAATACACGTTTCACACAAAATATAGGAATTATAGTGCCAATATTTCAAAATAAATATGATCAACGAACCCTTGAATACATTGTACCATTTATATTTAACAAATTGCCATACGAATTTAAAAACAATTGTCCTATGATGAAATTCTCACTGATGTTAAAGTGTGGGCTTTTGGAAAGTAACCTTGTGTATTGATGGTAACAAATATGACGGTCTCCTTGGTTGTATAGCTCCTAGATATTTGGTGTATTTACTGTTACGGTGTTACTATTATATTTAAGTCTATCCTCATTGTAACCAGCCTGTACTGCTGTTTTATGTATATATTTTTAAATTTTTTATTTCTTAATCTATTTAATACTTACAGATGCTTTGATATTTCTGATATTTACGTAATAGTTATATTTTTGTAATATTAATGCTTTTGTAATATTGATATTTTTAAAAGTATTGATGTTTTTATAATATTGATATTTTTATAATATTGATACTTTTATAATATTGGTACTTTTACAATTTTGATATTTTTTATGATATTGACATTTTTATAATATTATTTAAATCGGTGTTATAAAATTGGACTCTAGTATCTCAAAAACAAAACTGTAATGCTTTTACTATTATTTTTTCTCTTTAATTTTTTTTTCAACTTATGTACATCACAAGATGCATGCGCCTAAATATAATAATTTTGCCCTACATTTGTATGATGATTGTAATTTATTGTTGTATTATATTATATGGTTGAAATAAACTCCTGCTGACAAGCTACTTGCAGTGGCTTAGCGGGTATAAGTTCCCACTGTATATGAGGTGATTTCTCACAAAAGCGGCGCTATAAAAATCATCCGATTATTATTATTATTATTATTATTATACAATAAAAATAAAAAAAATTAAAAAAAAAACATATGCAGCGATGATATGTGTATTTTAATAGATATATATTATTATATATATATATTTTATTTTTTAAAATTTTGTTCCTAGCCTAGCACTGTGCGCCATGATGCTGGTGACGTAGATATAGACTGTGAAATTAGTAATATTTCACATTCAACCTGCGATAGGAAGGGCAAAACAAATATTAAGATATTCTTACTTTGCGTCTGTAGGAATGCTTGGTACAGGTCCCGACACAGCAGCGGGTCGGGCAGGTCTCTCAGGAACTCCTTGAGGAGGGTGGCCACGTCGTGGGGACACGTGTCCGCCTCCAGGGGGCCCTCCTTGCCGCAGTCCCACTCCTCTCGCAACTGGAACATAAACAAAATATTATAATTTAAATGAACAATGTTTTTGTTTTAAGCCACTTTATTTTATTTATATATATTTCTGCATTCGACCGGTTTCGGTTGGACTCAACCTTCTTCAGGAATACATATAAAGTAAGTAATATAATGTCAAGCCGCAAAGTGATTGCTTCCTTCGATAAACCAACATATTTTATTTTACATGTACATTTATAGAAATTATTCCAATAACAAACGTAGGTCCATTACATTATTAGCCAATGTTCGTTACATACTTATCAGCATTTTGAATTGAACAATGTTCCCAAGGAAAATGTCGACATCAGATGTTAGCTCATTTAAGAGTATGATCGTTATTCCGAGGGGCATTCTTAATGGCAGATTATTGTCAGGGACATAATTGATAATTTTTTCCTGCTACTAATACCCAGCATTCCTGATAAGAAGGCTGATGGATGTAGCTAGGGATAGTACCCGAAGGATTTTATTACAAATTGAAGGGTGTTGGTGCTATGAAGATTACTTATCCAAGCTTTACCAGGCGCTGGAGAAATGAGTAAAGTGTCAATTTACTGAAACAATATCAATAATTTATTTTCAAAGAATAAGAAATAAAATAAGACACAGAAAAAAATGACTCAAACTCTGGACCTCTACCTTATCCAGGAGTAACGCATCTGCCAATTGTGCTACCGAAACCCTTTTATATTCCGTCATTATTTTCAATTCCGTATTTCTACGAAAAAATTTTTTTTCATTTTCTCTTTTTATCAATAATTAACGTAACAATGTCTCCATCTCTTAAAACACCAGCCGGTTTCGAGGTTAACTTGTCAAATATCAAACCAATGAGCTTTCCAGTACATAATTTTATATTCTATTCATAATAAACCATAACTAAGTACAAATAATAAAATTATGTACCCATTTAGAAACATTAACTCCAATAAAAACAATAATTTTAACAATATTGACAATTGATTTGCCCATGAATATACCTTAATTATTTAAATAATAACGTTTTTTTATCTTGAACAACAAACATATGGCTTAAAGTCACACAAAGTAAGTAAAAATTTCACAAAAACTTAAAAAGAAGATATTTAAAATACAAAACAAAATCGACAAATAAAAATTTCCATTCAAATTCAAAACAAGAATACGCGCGGAGGAGATCCGTGATGTCAGATATAGAGAAAACAGTGGTACCAACAGAACATTACGTTCTGATGCAATGGTTTCTTATTCATTTTTAAATAACGATTTATTAATCTTACGTATAATTATAAATAATAAAACTTATATATTCTGAATCGGCGTTTGCTAATCTATATGAATATACATTTTTAAGCCGTAGTATTTTTCACTGGAGTTTGTTATTCTAATTTAAATAAATAAATAATTTAATAAAAGTCGAAGAATTTTGGTGCCATGAAGATTGCTTATCTAGGTTTTCCCAGGCGCAGGGTAAAAATAAAAACTAAACAAATATACATAGAGAGAGCATATATGTAGGCGAGATATACAAAATATAATAAGAGGGAGACTATGGAACTGTGAGACAGAGATATGCTTACATGTAATAGAATGGGACAACATATAAAATTATTATTAATTTGATATCAAAATATTCCAAGTATTTATTGTTACATATATATTTTTTAAATTTAATGTAAATCAAATTTAATTATTGTGACAGCTGTTTCGGCATTCAAGGCCATTTTAAAACTGTGGTTAGGTCACGCTGAGTTGACTTATTTATACGATTTTATTTACCCCTACCCAAGTTCAAGTTTTATGGTTCCTAAAATAATTTATTACCGGTGAAACGGATTTTTTGAGAAATTAATTGTGACAATAGATGCTCTGAGCTTAATTATAACATTATTAAATTTGATTTAAATTAAATAATAAAAAAAATAATTGGAGTTATATGAATTAAAAAAAAAAAACATTTAATAAAGTAATTATAATTTTATTATTTTAAACACTTTTTGGGAATGCATCAAACCCAGCAGAAATTTCCAGAGCGGGTTTTGCTCAAATACAGGAAGGTACATACATAGAGGCATTATACGTTTGTACTTGTGTATGTGTGAAATTTACTTTCAAGAAAAACCCCAACACCGCACGAAAATCCTCACATTCTGGGAAATACCTGCACTGTGGGAAATTCCTCCGGCGTTGGCATCCCGCTCTTGGCACGGCCGCCTCTACGAGCAAGACCGTCCAGCTCTTCGCACCGCCACCGGGACCGGGTAGGAACCGAACTTGGCACGCGTTCAGCGTGGCGACGCCTCTGTTCGTACATAGCCGACGCCGACGCTCGCCCAGACTTGAACCGTAACCTTTGCGATTGTAAACACGGGGAGATGTCTGGCGATAAAAACATCGCGTACTCCCGATCGGTATGTACTTTCTATATTATGATTCTAGTAGCGATATTTTTATTGTTATAATGTGAGCGCGCAAAATTCCTCAATTGAGACTTGAGTACTTTCTCAAAAACTATAGTGTAAGAGAGAAAAATCACTGGAAATAATACTCTTACTAATAAATAAATTCGATTAGAAATTTCTAGTCACGATAAAAAGATAGCAGCCAAAAATATAAGGGAATTAATTGAAGATGATATTGACAGTTCATAGAAATCGAAGTATGACGGATCGGAATGAGATAGCAGTAGCTAAGCGGATTAGAACGCAGGTCCCCGATAGACCATAAGGTCTTGGGTTCGAGTCCTAGTTGCTACTGTTATCTTTTTTTTCTGTGTTTTTTTTGGTTTCGTGTTTCATTTTGAGAGTTGTTAATATTATCTTTGATGATTAAAAAACACTATTTCTGTTGTGTGCGTGGTTAATACTGACGAGATGATCATATATTATTATTTACTTATTATTACTATTTACTTCTTATTACTACTTACTTATTACTACTTACTTATTACTACTTACTTATTACTACTTACTTATTACTACTTACTTATTACTACTTACTTATTACTACCAACTTATTACTACTTACTTATTAATACTTACTTATTACTACTTACTTATTACTACTTACTTATTACTACTTACTTATTACTATTTACTTATAATATATATATTTTTTAACTACATATTAATATTTACTTATTACCATTTACATAATTTTATTTACATATTATTATTTAATTATTTTTATTTTTATTATTATGTGCTTATTACTAATTACATAATTTTATTTACTTATTATTTATCTATTTTTATTATTATGTACTTATTACTATTTACTTAATATTACATGTGCATTATTATATCCTTATTTCTATTTACAGATTATTATTTACTTATTATTATTATTTAATTTTTATTATTTATTTACTATTATTTTCTTATTTTTATTCATGTATTATTATTTACTTTTTCCAGAGTGGAAGATACTCTCAGTACCGCCCTGGTGAAAGGCCACCATTCAGAATTGAAACGTTGCTTGAAATGGCTTTTAGCCGTGTTTGGTGACCAGATCTGAATAGCCAGGTATTCCCAACCTTCCTCTCCCATTCTCCTTCCCCTCCCCAATACCTTCAGCCTTACAACATTCCCCAATTGGTAATGTCATAGTCTCACTGGCTCCAGACGGTTGGGAGCAGTTCCGACTCTTGTGAGGTATTCATATAAAAAAAAACTATTTACTGATAATTGTTAAATTGTAAAACCGCTCATTTCAACACAGGATTGTCCTAGTGAGATGAGTGGCTAATATTTTTCTTTTTATATTTAAATTTAAGAATAAATAAATAAAATATAGAAGTTAAGTTCACTATTATCTTATTTGGGTGAACACAATCTACTTTTTTAAACTTCTAAAATACGTTTTGAACAGATCATCAATTTCATTGGCCCATTTGGGGCTTAGGAGTATACACGTCTCATATACATTAACGAAATCAGTTTGATTTCAATTCGTTTTACAGCGGTTAACCGTTCAATGCTTGTAGCGCTTTGAATCTGTGTTGTTTTTGAATAACCAAGTGCAAAACAGTGTGATCTTTTGTCATATTTTGACTAAACTGTCAAATGATTGGTTTTCAAAATAAATACAGATATTATTATTATTATACTAGCTGATGTGTACCATAATTAGAAGTAAAATACTTGATTTGACAGTGATAATTGATTTGACAGATTTGGCATAATTGATTAGAAACATTTATTTGAATATTTTATTTCGTTCCAAACGTTTATTTATTCAAAATACATCTAAATCATAAAGTTCTTAAGTAGGTACCTACTCGTGTTTTCCATTTTGAAAATATTCTACCGAAAAAAAACTTCTTCTTTTGAATATGCAATCTGTGGCTAACCGGAGTGTAATATCTATGGGCTAAACCAAATAAAAAAATTGTGGTTTCAATGTTTTTTGTACTAATTTTAAAACGTTATAGCAACAGTTTTACATATTGGATTTCATTCAAACTACTTTCTAAACCTTCCCGGCACTAATAAAAATAAACGGTGCTATTTTCAGCGAAACCGGTCCGGTGATTTTTGAGAACATCGAGGACAAACAAACAAACTTACATTGATTTATATATATATATTTTGTTATCAGACTGTACTGGTTTTAAACATCATAAAAAATGAGAATATTTATGATCAGGTGATTATTTGCAATAAATTATTTAATCACACTGCAGAACTGTTATTATTTCTTTTAATACGCGGTGAATTTACCGAATACCATCTCTATCTGTTCACAGGTTTTAACAGATGTATTATTGGTGGGAAAGCACAGCTTAGTAAGCAAAACCAAGTGGGTAACTGATGGGTTTTGAGATTTGCTGATGGTTGGAGTAATTTGCTGTAGAAATTACGCGTGCGTGCCGTAAACACGTGAATAGATTTCCATCTACATTTATTTAAATGTCCACGATGTTCGTCAACAAAGTAAACATCTAAAGCTCCGCGCTGAAACAATTATCATTGGTCGGTGCCGCGGCTAAAAGAGAACCGCGCTATAAAACCAGTTGTTCCGCCTGACATTGACATTGATGACGTCATTACAAGTTACCAGAACGTCGTGAAAAGCGGGTCGGTGGAAATTAAATCCAGTGCGAATATCTCAAAGCGAACCGCGTGACATAATATAACAGAAGTTTAGTGGAAAAACACCGTAGAAAATGCAATTGCTACAGTTTGAACGCCCCGTTGACAAATTAGATGCGTGTGAGATTCGCTTCGGAGGGGCGAAGCAATATGGCTGCCTAGAGCAGCGCGGGAAAGCACTTGTCAGAATTGAATATTATTCAAATTTTCCACCTTTTTTCACACTTTATTAGACATATTTTAGATGACAAAGATCTTTGAAGAGATAATAATGAGTTAACCCGAAGAAACGCGAGAACATCAACTGTCAGATTTGTTTATTAATTCAAAATGACCGCCTTTTTACAGTCTTCATTATATGTACACGTTTTAGACTACAAAGATCTTTGAAGGGAAATACAGAATAATGTGTGAACCTGAAGGAACACGGGAATTTACAAACTGTCAGATATGAACTTTCTTCAAAATGGTCGCCTTTTTACACTCTCTATCAGAAGAGGAAGATCTTTGTAGGGAAAGGCGGAACAATGTGTGAACCTAAAGAAGCGCGGGAAACTACTGTCAGATCTGAACTTACTTAAAAATGGCCGAATTTTTCACACTTTTTTAGACATGTTTCAAACAATGAAGGCAAATATGGAAAGTTATCAGATTAGAATTTTACTCACAATGGCCGCCTGTTTCATATTCGAAGAAAAATAAATATTACATAGATCTAATACGACATGGAAAACCAAGTCCCGGATTAGGTCCTTTTCCAAATGGTATAATTTGTTGTTCTTTTAATATAATATTTGATGTAAATACCGCACAAAAGTCCCAACTGACCTTTATTTTCAAACATTATTATTATTAATCTTGTTTAAAATGGTAACATTTTAAATAAGAAAATTTTAAACAAGAAAATTTTAAATAAGAAAATTTTAAATAAGACAATTTTAAATAGGAACATTTTAAATAAGACAATTTTAAATAAGAACATTTTAGATAAGATAATTTTAAATAAGACAATTTTAAATAAGAAAATTTTAAATAAGACAATTTTAATTAAGAACATTTTAAATAAGATAATTTTAAATAAGACAATTTTAAATAAGAAAATTTTAAAAATTGTCATTTTTAGAAATTTAACTTACGTTTGTTACCCGTCTCAAAACAGCCATTGTCTTGTGAGACGGGTAACGTATACTTAAGGACACAACTTTTTTTTAATTAACGCTCCCTGTGAGCTCATAGCATTATAATCATGTTTCGGAAACAAAATTTTACTTATTTAAAAAAATAATAATCTGTACATGACGATGTACTATTTTTAAAACTGATTTTTAAAAATAATTAATTAATAATTAATAATTAAAAATAATTAAGCTTTTTTGAAATCGGTGGCTGTTTTCAATATACATATTGAGGTTATGTATCACAGCGTGTAGCAATATGTTTATCTTATTTTCTCTCGTTGCAGAGTAATAATTCGCGGTGTCCAACGGGTATAACAGGAGACATGCAATTCAAATTTGAAATCGTCCGAAACACGATTCTCAGAAAGTGATGCACTAACCCAAGTATTTATTTTATCTCAAAATTAATCAAGCAGTCAAATACTGGATATGAAAATTGAGGACACGTTGTGGCAATGGCCGATGGACGCTAAATATGACGTTCAATTCTTCAAGTTATAATATCTAAAAATCCTACAATTTTCTGTATATTTTTTTTTCTCATAAAAAAGAGTCGAAGCCATTATCTAAATTCTAAAACAATTATCAGTGTTTTAGAAGTTAGACATAAAATTATATAATATATAATTAATGTTATATCTTATCAAATAGCAAAGCTTCATGATAAACGTTTTAATATTAAATAATTATAAAGAAAAATCAGTTTTAAAAATAGTACATCGTCATGTACAGATTATTATTTTTTTAAATAAGTAAAATTTTGTTTCCGAAACATGATTATAATGCTATGAGCTCACAGGGAGCGTTAATTAAAAAAAAGTTGTGTCCTTAAGTATACGTTACCCGTCTCACAAGACAATGGCTGTTTTGAGACGGGTAACAAACGTAAGTTAAATTTCTAAAAATGACAATTTTTAAAATTTTCTTATTCAAAATTGTCTTATTTAAAATTATCTTATTTAAAATGTTCTTATTTAAAATTGTCTTATTTAAAATTTTCTTATTTAAAATTGTCTTATTTAAAATTATCTTATCTAAAATGTTCTTATTTAAAATTGTCTTATTTAAAATGTTCCTATTTAAAATTGTCTTATTTAAAATTTTCTTATTTAAAATTTTCTTGTTTAAAATTTTCTTATTTAAAATGTTACCATTTTAAACTTCTTATTTAAAAAGTTAAAATCATTTTAAACTTCTTATTTAAAATTTTCTTATTTAATTTTTTCTTATTTAAAATTATCTTATTTATTTTTTTCTTATTTAAATTTTTTACTGCTCGCTTCAGTTAGTTCAACTTTTAAAGCCATATGGACGCACAAACATGGAATGAAAGTGGGGGTTGAAAAAATCATGATATTTATACAAACATCAAAATATGTATCGATATGTATCCGATATGTATCAAAAAGGGACATTTATATTCTAAACGAAAATTAGACTTTAGGTGTTTCTCTAGAGCTGCTGTTGCTGCATTAGCAGTTGATAAATTTTAATGGCCAACAGTTTAGCGATGGGTCATGACTGATTTTGTTAAGAGCGGGAGTGACGGTACCAGTTCAATATTTTCGTACGACTCAATTTAACGACGTTAGAGCCGACACATATTAAGAGCCGGCTCCCAGTTCATGAGCTCATTCCCCAGTTCATACGCCTCCCCGCTCCTACGGCTCTCAGCTCCTAGCGTATAGGTGTAGGTACAAAATGTCCAGATGCTAGACTGTCAGGCACCCTTCATGTAGTGTACAGTGCATACACATGTGTAAATGCGGTAATTATTCTTTTCTCTACACACGAATGTGTGAAGCGTTGAAAACAAATGCTCTAATATGCATCACGGTCGTGGGGATAATTTAGCTTTGTAGAAGTTGGACACTTAAACGATGATTTTAATTAAACAAATTAGAACAGAGGACCTTATTTAAAGATGCGTCATCGTAGAAATGCTTAAGAATACTATCGAACATCTGATATGAACAAACAATCTTTCTCAAGTGGTTCCAAGGTTCGTGAAAAAGAGTCACAGTTTAATTGAGCGGTGGTACGGTTTACCAGGAGTCGTACACTCACAAATCAAAATGGGCACAAATGAAGGGCTAGCTCATGGACGATTCATCGCTACAACAATTGTCATAGACAGTTTTCAGCCATACGAAGGGCAATATATTTGGAAAATGAGTTTTAAAAATATAACAACGCGACATGATATTTCCTGGGATTCTAATAAAGTTAAATATGGAGAAATATGATAATATTCTGTACAATCGCATTCGTACCTGAAAACTTCAGTCGTAGTCATCGCCACGACTTGTTCAAGATACTACACGGCAGAACAAATTTTATAGCACATGACAATCGGAATGGTGGCATTGAATGCAATTTCTAAAATAGTAGATATACGAGTATTTAATTTCTTTAATATCTTTATTTAAAAAAATCTTTTTTGTACGCCTATCTTCCCAAATATTGAGAATGTTAAAATAAGAAATTTTGTACACTGTAAATAGGTAAGTAATGTGTCGTAAGTACAATAATAAAAAAAAAAACAGAAGATTGTTTAATGAAGTTCTTAAATTAAATTTAACCTGCCGATTCTAGTTGTTCCGTATTAGGGACACAAATGACGGTCTTCATTATACCCGTTCTATCTCCCTTTCTCTTAAGGTCAGACATGTGTTTTAGAAAGAGAGAACACCAGATGTCACTTCATATTATATTTTGATATTAGACTTAAAGGGTTTTAATGGTTTGGTTCTTATCTTTCATCATTGCGCTGCATCCTGTAAGTGCATTTGCATAATCCCAATCCCACACAGCCAAGGAGCATTTAATTTGAGCTGCATCAATTGAAATGCATAATGTTTCGTTGCCAATTCACGGCGAGATCTTCAGATTCTAGGGCTATAAATTAACATGTCTCTTTTACGAGCACAAATTATTTAAGAATCTACAGTAATTATTAATTGAGCAAATGTTCAAATAAACTCCATGACGAAATGTTTTGATTGGGCTATAACTCTCGCTGAAAATTTTAATAATTTATTTAATTGACGCGTGTTATGAAACATATAAATAAATAGCTAATTAACCACTACTCCTTATACCGGGGGATAGGCAGAGAGGTTAGACCGCCACACAAATCTATCGACACATAATCCTTGCTTCGTTTTCATTCGTATATCTTCTGTTCTGTTAATCTGAATCTTGACATGATCCGACTCAAGTATTTGATATACCTTTTTCGTACGTCACTGATCCCTTTTACTTTCGTGCTTTACATTCTAATATTCACTCCTTTCTTAGTTCATCCGCTATACATGTTCAACACAGTATTCAAAGGTAAAAAAATATCATTTTATTTTCTTTTACGTCATACAAAAAAATTACTAAAAAACACCCCCTTTTTGTTTACTGAATAATTGAAAAATATGGAAGAAAGTATTTGCGGTGTCCTATAAAATCACGACAGAAAAGCTGTGCAAATTTCGTATTGAAAGTTTATCCGGGTAATTTTTAATGTGAATGTCGCATAAGAGTCCCAACTGCCCGAAAGGGACTATGGTATTCCCTATAAGATGTGTTATGAGACTGGAGGGAGTGGAGAGTGGAAGGAGATGAGGAAGAATATTGGATGAAACCAGGCTGTTCAGATCTGGTCATTTAACACGGCTACATCTATCTCCAGCAATGTATCGATTCCGAGTGGTGGATTGACACCAGGGCGATACTGAGAGCATCTGCCACAGTGAGGAAAATCCTGAAATATTTATATTAATTTTCGCATACCGGATATCGAACCCGTGACCTTTTGATTAAGTAGTTAGTGATCTCAACCACTCTGCCACGGAGGTCGTCCTAAGGGATACTTCTCGCATAACGTATCATTAAAAAGTCATCATTAAAAAAACCATATGACTTCTCTACTCTAGAGATCTTTCTAGAATTGAATGTACCATCTATTACAGAATCGTATAAAAGAAACGCTTTATATCAAATTTAAAAAGAATTTTTAAGCAATATTTAATAATTTAATTTTTATAAGCAATATGTTCAAAACAAATCGTTTAAGGCCATCCACCGGCTAAAATAATAGCCATCCCAATGCTAAGAACAACCACGGCACAGCACCACTCTATGTATTTAGGTATAAGATGGTACAATATATTATTACCCAAAAAACAAAATAAACGTAAACAAAATTTTGAAATACGAACAATTTAAGTACTCGAGTCTTTTTGGGAGATATTTCTCCAAGAAAACAAATCGCCGCAGAGTCCTTTGGGGAGATATTTCTCCAAGCCCGCAACGAACTAATAAAAGTCATGCTATCTCATTTTGTACTATAGCAACGTACATGATTTAAAGAAAGAGAAAAAAAACACGCTTTTTATTGTCATTTAAAAGTTTACCATGCACATAAGAAAAATTATCATTTATTATCAAAAGACTGAAGGGGTTAAAAAGAAAATTAACTCATTGAACTTGGATAATTGACACAAATTGTACCCTTAATGTTATACTATTATAGGATATAAATTACTATTAGGTTATTATTATTATTATTATTTTATTTTGTTTATATTTCACCTACTAATTAATTGTTTTGTGTTATGTACTAGCTAATGTGTAGCTAGGTCTTGCTCGAGATTTTTTTTTTGGAATAAAGTTATGAAGTTGTGATTTCTTGCTTGTCGTTTGGGTGCCATAATTGATTTGCTAGCGAAAGTAATGCCCTGTGACGACTATTATTATATATTTATATAAACAAAGAAACATTAATTTCAAAATTTTGTTTCATTCCACACATTTATTTTGTTCAAAATATATCTAAATAAAAAAGACATTAAGTAGGTACCTACTTTGAAAATATTCTACGCAAATAAATGTTCTTCTTTTGAATATGTAATCTGTGGCTAACCAGAGTAGTATATATATGGGACAACCTTAATACAACATGGCGGGTTCAACGTTTTTCATGCGAATTTTAAAACGTTATAACAACAGTTTTACGTGATGGATTTCATTCAGACTACTCTCTAAACCTTCCCGACACTAATAAGAACACACTGTGCAGAAAATCGAGGACACACAGACGAACATTAATTTTTATATTTAGAGATGTAAATACTCTTCCCATAACCACGAGCTACTAGATCTCAACTTATGGAGAGTAAAACAATACAAAGAGAAAAAATATAATCTATTATGGAATAATTACGTTATATTTTTTGTAATAAATAATAAAAAATATATTTGAAAAGAGTTTTTTTTTTAATGATACAGATGGGGCGACGCACGCAGTGTGCGCGTTGATTATTTTTCTTGGGATTTCTTTAAAAAATAATGCAACCTTAATTGATATAATAAATTTAAACTAAAATGCTAAATAAAACCATTCCGGATTAATAAAAATATCTCTACGAATTCCGAATGATCAAAATATGTTGAATATTCCCGGATTACATCAAGAATGTCAAACTCGAACCGCCATAATTTTCGTTTCCGCCTTTCGGTGGTACAGCGCTCCCACGCGGAAATTTCTCAAACTAATTATTTCTAAAGCTCTATGAAAGATGTCCAGTAAAGCTAAATTCAACAAATAATCGACAAAAACAATCGTAAACAAGTTCTAGCACCGTTCAAATGCGTAAAATAAACGTGCCTATTCGATTAAGACGGACAAATATCAACCAATGGATTATTTGGTATTAAGTTTGCGCGTGGAAGAGAGACGGGGGACAGACGCGCGCATGCGCGGACGACTGATTCAAAATGACAGATGAACGTGTATTTTGGGTTGATTGACTGTGATCGAAGTAGTTAGATGAAAATATGACGATTCTCACCTGCCCAATGAAGCAATGTAAATTTTAGGAATGTAACGATTCTTACTTGCTTTTGCCGATTCGATACCGATACTGATTATTGTAGTCAATTATCGGCCAAACGAATACCGGTGCCGATATAATATATATTAAAATGTCTCAATAGATTACAAAATTGCTCTTTATTGCTCATAAAACAATGAACTTATTTTATATCGTGGGTATACTGGCAAAAACGCTGTTAATTTACTAACGAAATAATAGCACCCTGTAAATCACTATTGTTAATCATTTTTTCTTATAATCTTGGCTCCTCCCACCCCCCCCCCTCTAAATCACACTCCCACTTCCACTAACCTCACCAAATAATGTCTAATTATTTCTGTACTTATTTAATTTAATAAGAACGCCAGTGAGTGACACGGATGTGTCGAAACCGGTAGCAAAGTAATAAAATTAAGTAACAAATGTACATAGTGGATAAAACTCTAAAAACAAAATCCTCATATCTACCTACAATACAAAAACTATATTATATATTATGCAATTTTATATTATGTATTATGTATATTTAAACGTCATCCAAAATATTAAAAAAAACACTTTGATTTTTTTCATAATGTCATGCACTCATATTATATTATATTATATTATGTATCATATACTTGTACTCGTATATTATGTATCTATCAGATTATTATTATTTTAATTTAAAAAAAAAAACAAACAAAAAAAGTTTCTAATTTTGAAACTGTCAATTCATGGTGGAATTCCATATTAAAATGATTTTTTTTAATTAAAAAACCTTTGTAACCTTTTTCCACTTATTGATTTTCGACCGGACCGGTTTCACCCTATCACGGGCATCCTCAGACTGGTACAATGAAAACTAAATCTATTGTATATATAGCATGGATGTCGGGAGTGAGTTCCCTGCTTTTCTAATATTGTTTTTATTGTTTGAAATTTATTTTATTGGTGACGGTACTGTTTATTGTGTTTTTAAAAACTACTTTCGGGATGGTTTATTACCCTCTGGAAGACGGATTACATTGTGTCTATTTACTGAATCTATGGGTTTTTTTAAAAAATTATACAAAGTCATTCGTCAGCTTTTATTTGAACAGATGGTTCTTTCTAGTTTTGTTATTTCCCTGTAATTTCCGTCTTGTTTGCTAAGATGAACTTTTAAAGCAGTTTTGCCTCCTAGTAACATGAACTACGGATAACCAGGTACATTTTATGTTGGGGTTTTTTAAATATTTTATTATGTTATAATAGGTACACATCAGGGTAATATCTTCTAAGAGTTCGCCTTGGATGTCTGCGACAAAAACTCCCAGTTACATTTTATCCCGGTATTTTGCATAAGCACAATGTAATCCGTCTTCCAGAGGGTAATAAACCATCCCGAAAGTAGTTTTTAAAAACACAATAAACAGTACCGTTAGCAATAAAATAAATTTCAAACAATAAAAACAATATTAGAAAAGCAGGGAACTCACTCCCGACATCCTTGCTATATATACCATAGATTTAGTATTCATTGTACCAGTCTGAGGATGCCCGTGGTAGGGTGAAACCGGTCCGGTCGAAAATAAATAAGTGGAAAAAAGTTACAAAGGTTTTTTATTTAAAAAAAATTCATTTTAACAAAAAAAGTGTTATCTGCAACTCAAAAACTTTTTCATTTTTTCTCTTTGTCATGCACTTATACATAAATATCATACTCGTGTGTTACACTTATACAAGTATATCTACTATGTAACATTTTTTTTTGTTAACTTAAAACCGTTTTTTTTATAAAGAACCGTTAAAAAAGTTAAAAGCCAATGATAAATAAATAAATAGAAAAAAATAGGATGTTTCTTACCTGCCGCACCCTCTTCTTGGACGTAGACACCCTGAAAAGGCCCAGCGTCCTCATCCCGTACCGCCTGAGGTGGTGCAGGCAGCAGGAGACGATGCCGGGTACCCTGGGCGCGCTGGAACCTAGCTCCTCGGGCGTCTCCAGCTCCGACTCCGAGCTGGCCAGCCTGTCCCGCGAGGCGAGGCTCTCGCAGGACCCGCTCTGGAATGAGAACAACTGCGGTGGATAAGTTGTATTCATCGGATAGTAGACAGTACATACGTATGGGTCCTAGGAAAACGCAATTAATAATTAAACTATGCATCTATTAAACAACTAATGTCATAATCATTATTACGGCACTACACCCCAGGGTAGGATATGGCCCCCTTCTATTAGCTCAAAAATCCCGTACGGAGTAAACATACAAATCCGTGCGTTTATATGAGAATCAAAATACAAATCATTAAAATAGTAAAAAAAATAAATAATTACCACTTTATTAATATATACATATCATCAACATGTTTCGAAAGCGATGCTTTCCTCATCAGGAATATACAGAATACTTAAAAAATAATAATGTCAAGCATAAACAAATGATAAACATAGAACACAATAATGTAAGAATATGCATTTTATAAACGTAAACAGAAATGGATTAAAACGTTGAATAACAAATTTTCATTAGAAATTAAAAAATAGATTATTTTTATTATTAATATTAAAATGAAAATTAATTTAAGAAATACCTATTTAAAATAAACAAATAGAATGTTAACACTTTTTCTGACTTCTAAAATTTCAAATTTGTCTAATTGTAAACCGGTTGTATTTGTATGTAAATTTTTTAAACCTTTATTTATATCAAAATAATTATTGTTTTCGAAAATATGGTTGGCAAATTAAGAATAATTATTATTAACAATGACACCACAAAGTAAATACCAATCTTTTGAAGAAATTATAAAAAAGATTAATGTTCCCGAAGACATGAAGGGGAAGTGCAATTCAATAGGTTTCAAAATTAAATATACAAAGAATAAGAGTATAAGAAACAAAAACAATTAAACATGATAAACACATATATGGAATGTTTAATAAAAAATAATCTTAAAAGTATCCCAAAAACTCAGTCAAAATAAATTATTAAAAAACTTTTGTGTTTTCAGTATTATAAAACTTCATTAAAAAATGCTCTACTCAATTTTAAAGGATAAAGTGAGTACTTTATTGAACATAACTCTTATACTACAAGTACAAAAGCCTCGAATCTAATTAACATTCCAAGAATAAATACATCCACAAAATTGTACAATGCTCTTCCAAGTGACATTAAAAATACCACCGAGTTACAAAACTTCAAAAACAACAACATCGTCTAAGTAAACATAAATATGAGGAATATTGATGAACAAGCTCTAAGGGGGTAAAAAAAAAGAGAGGGTGCTTCAAAATCCACGTGGAAAAGATTTCATTCCCTTGGAATCAAACAAAACACAGCAAAAAAATACAACTGCTTAACTTTGCAGTCGGTGGGTTGCCAGTGTAAGGTTGACTTTGACATGGTATCATTGATACACGGTGAATCACAGCTGAAAGCTGTTAAAAACATTGCCTCAAGCAGGAAGAGGAAGTGTAACACGGCTCAGCATCCCGAAAACCACTGCACGCTATTGTGACTGGGTTTTTGTGTATACAAATGACTGCAAGTCACTGTTTTGCTAGTCACAAGCATAATTTAATAACAGACCTTGTCAAACGCCCCTGTTTTCATTACTAAGAATATTACGTCAATGAAAATAAGAGACGCAAATAAAAGCGAATACCGCGGATTTATTTCTGAAACCTTAACACCCCACCGGAGTCGCGAGATATCATCGGGCCCCATTTAAAAATCATATCAAAACAGACTGCTAGCGAATAAAGCGATTGACTTTATCAGCCCACACCTGCTCGCATGGAAAATAGCCAAGACCCAATAAATCACTTTGCTGCGTTTTGATGAACGTCGCTGTAGGGCAGGAAAACTGAACCTTTTCGGATATTTCTTTATGGTTGAGCGGTGCACCCTAATATTACCATTGTTTAATCTCGGTGCCATGTTTTTGCTTTGGTTATAATAATACTAATAACAGTTCTTTATTCCAGAAGGTATGCAGGGGTAGTGCAATGCAATACGTTCCATAAATAATAATAATACAAACAAAAGAATAACAATAAGTAAGTAAAATAAGTTCATTCACTAAGAGAGAAAAGAAAAAAATAACAAGATTATGGTGGATATTTGATGGTTTCCCCTTTCCAAAGGGCTATCAAGAGAGACTCCACCCATTTAGCCGTAGCAGTAATGGTGGTATTCTTGGATTGGCGTACTCTACACCATAGGCTTCCCACGCGGTGGCGGAGAACTGCCCTGAAAGAGTGCACTCGTCCTTCCAGGAATATTTCTGTAGCGCTGCAGTATCTTGGTAGACGGAATAGTTGGCGATATGCATTATTGCAGGTGACTTTTATTTTTTTTCTATTGGGATGCAGTATAACGCACCCACAGTTCTGACGTATACAGAGATGTGCAGAATGCGTTGAACAGTATTCTTTTGACGTTTACGAAGGTAAAAACGCCCTGACAGCATATCTATGTTATGACTTGCATGCACCTATCTTAATGCTGGTTGCTTTGTATTTGGGTTTTCACTATGTTTTATATGTTTTTCGTCGATTTACACTACTTCAATAATATTTTATTTTTTAAGTACTAACTTGCTTTCTCTTTACTGGAATTTGACCTTTCTCGTGTTTACCTTAGATTGTTTTGTTTTGTTTTGTTTGTTTTTGAAAGTTTATTTAGATGCGTACAAAAAAATACATTTTACAATGGTTAGATTACATAAAGTAGATCGTGTAAATAAATTGGTATATGATTAACTGAAAATAATCTTGTTATGTATACAAACCATTTTTTTTAAACATATTCAACACATGACCTACGAAAAGTGCCAAGACTTGTACCCTTTTCACGGTTCTTGGAAGGTGATTGAAAAGTTTTTAACTTATATAAAACACACCATTATATTTAGTACTAGCTGAAGTAACCGGCGTTGCCCGGGGTTTTTTAAAGTTACCCCTACCACTACTCCTACACAGTAATTTTCCTCTTATTTTGAACGTCAGGTGTGCAATATTTCATTAAGATGCACCAAAATTTATCTTTAAGGGATGGGAAAGGGGGATGGGGGGGTGGTTTTTAAAAATCTCTTATAGACAGTGATCTTTCTCTTGTTTTAAAGGTTTAATACGCAAAATTTCTTCAAGCTCGAAATAAAACTGTAGATCTGTATACAAAACAAACACACCGCCCGCCCGGGACATTCTTCTTTATATAATAGAAGATAGAAGAAGAAGAAGAAGATAGAAGATATATAGTACCAGTGGCGTGCATTATCCTATGACAAAAGGTAGGTTGTGTGTAGTTTTTCAAGTCCGGGCATAAATTGTGCGCTAAATATTTGAAAATAATCATTTTACCATCATCTTCCACTGATTGTTGTAGCCAGCTGAATAGATGGGCGTATAAGTTCCTTACTAAATTCATGAAAAAAAGGTTTGAATATAAATTCGTACTATTTTTTATTTGCTTACAATTTATTGTTATTATTCGTTTTTCTTAGGGTGTAGGCACAGCTAGGAGAGTTTTAATAATTTTAGTTGTTTCATTAAGTAATTGTAATTTACAGTTTCAATAGGTAATCTGAGTTTACAGTTAACATATATTAGAAATGTATGTTGAAATTTATACAAAATAGGGAGATGAAGATGATTTTAAAATGCTATATTTTTACTAGAGTTAAAATTATGTTCCGAAATTTATATCTTATGACAAATGAACAACATATAATATATGATACTTTAACGATTTAAATATCTGCAAAATAATATCTTGTATCTACAGTATAAATGTTGACAATTATCCTACAAGATTCTACCACCTTTTCACCCTTACAATAACTTGTTATTAACATTTTATCAGACAGCCTATATAATTTTTGGGGATGCTATGTGGATGGTTGTTTTGATAAAAGAAAGAGGTGAACCTGAGATCTGAAGAGGAGGGAGGAATTTTCCTACGATTTTAGAAGTTAGAATTGTTTGATAAGTATATTTCAAAGGCGTTTCAGTGGCTCGCCTGCAAAGGGTTGCATACCTCTGCCGTAGGGACACGCCGCCTGCAGAAATAGCAATAGCACTTCCCGTATGACGTCACCGGCCCTACGGACTGACGTCGCATTGACGTCACGGGACGGAAACGGATAAAGATAACCCTTCGAGAGGAGGCCGGTTGCAACAGCGCCGCGGCTAATCTGGAGCGGGTAGGATTACAGACAGAATGGGAGCAGACGCCTTTTCGGCGACTTAACCGGCATTTTGTTGCGCTGTTCGGAAGAATTGATGGATGATTCCCATTTTAAATTTAAATGTAAACAATTATTTCAAATCTCACAGGGATATTGAGTAAGTACCGAAGAGATAAACCCAGACAAAATGTACATGGCTACAAGACCAATAGGCTTCTCTATTAATAAAGTCTGCAGGACGAAGGAGTGTTGGGAGGTCTAAACTTAGGTTGGGGGACGGTGTGGAAGCCATTACCGCATCCTTAGGCATAAGGGAATAGCAGTTTTTCTCAACGTGGAGCGCACCCTTCACTGGAGGGCGATTTGAATGTTTTGAGGGGCAATGGGAAAATCATTAAACTTCCCTTGAAAACTTGATGTTTTCATACACTTAAAAAATACATGTTTTATTGTAAGATAATCTCTTTTAGATATTTAGTTGAAAAATTAATTATACGAAATTCTTTCCAAAGATTTTTTTTTTATGTATTATAGTTTTTTTGAAAGGAAGGAGTGAACACGAGTCTTGAAGAGGATGTTGTAAGAGGGAGAAAACACAGAGGTGGGAAAATCTTTCCACAGCCGGGCCATTGAACTCAAGAACGAACGGTAGAAATGACCCGTTCTTATGTGACTTGTGTTTCCCGACTATGCAAGAGTCCCAACTGCTCCCCACCGTCTGGAGGCAGTGAGACTATGGCATTCCCAATTGGGGTATGTTGTAAGGTGAAGATATTGAGGAGGGGAAGGAGATGAGGAAAAAACAAGGCGGGGGAAGTTCTTGGCTATTCAGATCTGGTCACCAAACACGGCTAAAGCCATTTCAAGCGACGTTTCGATTCCGAATGGGGGTCTTTCACCAGCGCGATACTGAGAATATCTACCACTCTGGAATGTACCGCAAATATACTACATGTTATTTTTAATTAATTTCTTATGAAACAATACAATTTAAACAAATAAAATTTACTTGCGTACGCCGGGATTTGAAGCCGCGATCTCCGGATTCGTAGGCAAGGATCGTAACCACTCAAAACGGAGATTATCAAGTACTTCTACATTCTAAACCTTTCTCTGCATTATAAGCTGAAGTATTTTTGTACGAAACTAAGTGTTAGATAAGAAACCAAGCATTGAAACAGAATACAGAAGATTTTAAAATGTGAATATATTTGATTATACGTCCATCTGGGCTTTTACATGAAATTTTAGAACATTATTTTTGTTAATTGATAAACTAAAGTTCTTAAAAACTTGAGACAAGATTTTTGTGCATAGCGCAAAGGGTAACAATTATTTTTATAAACAATAATTATTAGCTTGAAACACTCATCCAAATTGAAAAAAAAAACCTTTCCGAGCAAAGATAAATGTCGCCGACAGGACTCGAACCTGCACCCTTCTGATGTCCGGTCAGATGCTCTACCGTTGAGATACGTCGGCTTATTTTTGTTTTTTTTTTAAATATTTTTTTTTATTTTTATTTAATATAAATACATATAAAATATTTAATTGTACAGATTAATACTTACTTAACCGTTATGTATTTTTTAATAGTACGTAAATTTTGTTTGTTTTTGTTTTTTCTTTTCTTTATTTCTTCTTTCGTCTTTCTTCTGTATCTTCATTTTATTTTTTTCTGGTACAATTTTGGAACCCACCGAAAAGAGCTTCAACAATATATTAAATATAACAAAACACCTTGCAACTCGATATTTTGATACCCAAAACATATTTAATTCATTAGAACAGGCAATATGCCTAGTTAGGAATTAATATCGACCAGGCAAACATAATGCAACTTCAACTTACATGTACCCCAATTGATGATAAATTACTATGTTTTGCAAGTACAAATGTTCCCAATGTAAATGTCAATTTAAATGAATAAATAGGTAATTACAAAAAGTATAAATTTATTTAACAAAAAGTGCATAACTCAATAGAGAAAGATTTCTCGTGTTTGAGTTGGGGAGCAGCGCCATCTACCGATACTAATTTGAATATAATGAGCTATCTAATTTAAACTATATAGTAAAGTTAAATAATGTTTTTAAAACGTTTAACAGTAACATAAAAAAAAAAACTAAAACAATAATATAACACACATCATTAACGCTATATTATCCGCGTTACAATAGTTAATTGTAGGATTCATCGAAGTGCTGGTATAGATGACGCTTTACTTTATAAATGGAGTCAGCAAATATATCAACAATACCTCCAAACTTATTGCTCAGATCATGCATCCTCTTGGTAAGTGAGTGTGACTGATTTTTTTTTTTTTTTTTTATATGAATACCGCACAAGAGTCCCAACTGCTCTCAACCGTCTGGAGCCAGTGAGACTATGGCATCCCCAATTGGGGAATGTTGTGAGGCTGGAGGTATTAGGGAGGGGAAGGAGAGGAGGGAGAGGAAGTCGGGGAAATACCTGGCTATTCAGATCTGGTCACCAAACACGGCCTAAAAGCCATTTCAAGCAACGTTTCAATTCTGAATGGTGGTCTTTCACCAGGGCGATACTGAGAGTATCTTCCACTCTGGAACGTGCGCAAATATACTATATATTATTTTTAAATGAATTAATTGTTAAACAGCACAAATTAATTAAATAAAATTTACTTGCGCACGTCGGGATTTTAACCCGCGACCTTCGGATTCGTAGTCGAGAGCCTTACCCCTCGACCATGGAGGCGTCGGTTGTGTACGTGTTGCTGAAAAATGTTACATTTTGTCTTGTGTTCGTCGTTGGTACACGGAATTTAATAGTGGCGACGATAGCAGGACTGTCAATTAAGTGGTTAATTACACTATATTATAATACAAAGAGGTCTGAAATAATACTCAGAATAATAATAAATCAGACAGCGCAATTAGATGTAATTCATTCATCAAACTTACATAATTAACGTTTTCAATTAGAATTTGGAGTTTAAAATTAATGTACATAAAAATTTTGTGCTGAAGACGTTCTATGTTGGTTAGAGTGCACTTTATACAATGGGGAACACATAGGTGAATTATACTCCACTTGACTTGTAACTAATGAAGTGTAGAGCGTTCTCATACAATCTAAAGACTTGAAATCAATATATTGGCCAATCCAATTTAGTAGTACTTCACCAAACATCTACAGCAAATATCTGTGGTGTTTTTGAAGAGGGAGAAGTGCCAATAAAATTGCGATATGGAGTTAAGTATGCCTAACGAATCTCTTTTTTCTAAAAGGAAAAGAGAGACGAATCCGCTAGAAATATTATGTTCCGAGTTATTAGCTGTCGACATAGGGAGATGAGTAACATTTTTTATAAATTAACTCGCACGTGTTATCAAAATAAAGGCATCTCTGTTTGCCAAAAATACCTTTTTTTTAAATATTGACACATAAAACAGAGATAACTTCAATAATCGCTGTATTCTGTGGGTCGAGAAACAACGCTTACGTGTTTAAAAAAAAAGCTCTTCATTACAATTCTCAGATTTGCCAAAAAATCTAGAATGCAAAATCAGCTTTCCTGTAAAGTCAGCTTTCCTGTAAGACTAATATTGACTTGTCTCCCTTTTCCAAAACTACAGAGATATATAAAAAAAACCAATAATATACATATTATTATAACAAAAACCAATGACGAAAATTGCAGGAATTTTTCATAAAGCGTTGTTTGAAATGGCCTTATTTGGCGACGAACTCTGGGATAGCCGGGCACCCAATCTCCCTCTTTCCCATCTTATTTCACTTCCAACTTCAGTCTCATGACATACCTCAAGTACGACGGCCTCCGTGGTTGAGTGGTTACGATCCTCGGCTACGAATCCGGAGGTCGCGGGTTCAATTCCCGGCGTGCGCAATTACATTTTATTTGAATAATTTGTGTTAAGGAGAATATATAACGACAATGTGAATGAAAGAAGAAGCCGGGGACGTCCGAGTGAATCAAATAATTGAGTCGGGCCATGTCAGAAGTCGGAATAACAGAAGCGAATGTATAAGACTTTGCATGAATGTGAATGAAGCAAGAAGTGTACGTCAAGATTGAGTTGTTTGGCGGTCAGTCCTCTCTACCTACCCCTACGAGGAAACGACGTGACGGTTAGTTAGTTAGTTAATTTTGGTTAATTTTTTAATATTTATTCATTTAAAATAATATATAGCATATTTTCGACACGTTCCAGAGTAGTAAATGCTTTCAGTATCGCCCTGGTAAAAGACAACCATTCAGAATCACCGTGTTTAGTGACTAGATCTGAATATCCAGGTATTACTTACTAACCTTCCTCTTAACCATCTCCTTCCCCTCCCCACTACCTTCAGCCCCACAACATATCCCAATTAGGGATGCCATAGTCTCACTGGCTCCAGACGTTTGGGAGTATCTGGGACTCTCGTGCGGTACTCACAAAGACCAAAAAATAAAATAAAAAAGGATTGGGGATTCCGTAGTCCCACTGGCTTCACGCATTTAGAACTCTGGGAATTAGCAAATAAAATAGCGTTATGATGAAGAGCGAAATTTCTCCTCTTAAAATATGAGATTCTTTGTAGCGAAATTCAGATTCCTAGATGAAAAACCCGCATAAACTAACAAAACTCGGCTCGTAAATCGAAAATTAAATCGCCCGACCGAAATACAGAATTTATTGTATCGTAAAGAAAAAAAGGAATATCGAAAACCCACTCATCAAAGTTGCAGGTCCAACTTTTATTATATGCATCCAGCTTTAGTGTTTGAGCCATTGTTTACCGATGACGGATGGTAAATGAAAAAGATCGGGGTTTTTGCTGGCGCCGCTTTTGCAAAAAACTATACCACATGCGTCAGAACCCGCAATCCGAGGCACGCGCGGATCTAACGATGCTTATTTATTGTATCATGGTAATCAATCGATCAAGGTTGGGAAATGAAAATCTACTAGAGAAAGAAGATAACTACAAGAGAGGATGGTCAGGTAATAGAGAGAGATAGACAACGCTAACTCTACTATAGGTGCTATCAAGGTTGGGAAATGAAAATCTCTTAGAGAAAGAACAAAACTATTCAAGGATATTCGGATACTAGGGAGAGATAGACAATATCACACCTACCATAGGTCCTATCAGTTGCCAATACCAATGGGAGATTAAAAAAAAGGAGAAAAAAAATCCCTCCTCTTTAAACCCTATGTTGGTCTTTTCCATAATAATTGATATTTTCCCTAGATCTAAGGAATTTGCAATGCAACAAGATACAATTTGGACATTCATGAAATACTTTTAAATACGAAAATCACAATTGACGTAAAAAACTGAATGTTTTTAATATGAAAAGGTAACATCTTCAGTAATTAACTACTTTTAATAACAACCTAAAACACAATGATCACAAAAAAATCTATGATTTTTGCTAAATACCATTCCGCATAAATTTGGGTCCGTACAAATCTCATAATCGCTGTGCACCCGGGTAGCGAACAGATTCCCAAGGGATTGCACGCTTCCACGGTTAACCACTGAAGCGCCACGATTTATGGGCTTGTATGAACTATTTCTTAGAATAGAAAGTCTCATAGGTGCTGAATTCAAAACGCACGTATGGGATTCATTTCGGACTCGCTTCCGAGCAGTATTAATACGGACGGGTGAAATTTTTAACACGGAATTTGAATAGCGTGCTGTTTTAAAGTCTGGGAAAATAATAATATAGGCTTGCCTTACCACATTGTCTTTTTTATGTGAGTTTACTGCACAAACGCACTTTTTTGAAAACCGCCACTGGAAGCTATTACGGTTGAGAAATGATTTTTTTTAGTTAAATAATAAAATTAAACGAGGATGTTCAGATAATGGAGAGGAGAGAGAGAGAGAGGGAGATCAATGACAGCGCAGACTATCACAGGTGGTAGATACTCTTAAGTATCACCCTGGTGAAAGGCCACCGTTCAGAATAGAAACATCGCTTGGAATGGCAATAGTCGTGTTTAGCGAATAGATCTGAACAGCCAGGTACTTTTCATCCTCTCTCCCATTTTCTTTCTCACTCAACTCTCTTCACCCCCACAACATCTCTAATCGGGGATGCCATAGTCCCACTGGCTCCGGACAGTTAAGTTCAGTTGGAAGAGTTCCCGGAGTACGGTATTTACATAAAAAAATTAAACATATGGATGTTTAGCATCATCATCAGAGTGTGGTTTTTTGGAGGAGATGGGCAAGTGGAAGGTGGAGAAGTACCTGGGTATTCAGATATGGTCACCAAACACGGCTAAAGCCATTTCAAGCAATGTTTCGATTCTGAATGCTGGTCTTTAACCAGAATGATACTGAAAGTATCTACCACTCTGGAACTTTCCGCAAATATACTATATTTTATTTAAAATGAATAAATTGTGAAATATCACAAATTAATCAAATAAAATTTACTTACACACGCTGGGGTTTAAACCCGCAACCTGCGGATTTATAGCCAAGGATCATAACCACTCAACCACGGTGGGTCGTAATATTATATTGATCATGCCATCTCAAGTCGTACGGAAAAAATGGACGCCTTTGAAATACAAAAAAACGTTAAATCGGTTAGATCCTTATTACACACGGTCGTAGCGGTGATATTCGCAAATCACAGTACCAAAAGCATTTTACATAAGGTAAAATGACCAAAGGGCCAAAATAATAGATTTAAAAAATGTATAATTTAAAAAAGTAAAAATGAAAACTACAAAAGTTCAAATACTTGAGCAAGTTCTGAACGTTAAATATTCTTACGAATTCGTTGGTCGAACGTTTCGTAAAACAACCAAACCCAAAATAGACATATTGTGGAAATAATTTGGTACTCGGCTACGTCTGCAGATTGTTTTTCGCGCCATTGGATTGCTTTGGAAATGTTTACGCTAGCACAGCGGCCGATGGCGATCCGTGCTGAAATCAACGTACGACGTACCTAAACGCCGGGATATTTGACCGTGGTAATAAATTGCTATTTCTCTGGAAAAACTATCGACTCGAGGGGCGCGAAAAAAGACACAGGAAAGTAATCGATATTAAAAATACGAATTAATTTTCCAATACGAGTACTAATGCCGCCTCAGCACGGGAAATCTCAGTGAGGAAAAACGTTACAATTAAATAATAAATTGATTTGAAGTATTTTGTTTATACCACTGTTTTTAATACATATAAATATCAACATGTTTCGAAAGCGAAGCTTTCCTATTCAGGATACACAGTATAATAAAAAATAATTTCAAATATGTTGTAGACAAATGATAAACATAGAAAATAATAATGTAAGAATAGACAAATTACAAACATCAACAAAAATCAACAATAAGTTATGAAAGTAGGTACGTAAATAATTAAAACTGTAAAAAATAATGAAAAAAAAAAAACGAAATATTAAATAATAAATTTAAATCAGAAATTTAAAAATATTTTTTTTTTATTTTCATTAATATAAATAAAATCAAGACAGTAAACAAGGCATAAAAAATAAAATGATTATAGTTATTATTATTAAAATTTATGTTAATAATATTAAATATAGTTTTTATTAAATTATTTTTATAATTTTCTAAAATTAGATTTTTTTTTTGATTATTAATAATATTTAATTGACTATTAATATTTTATTTTATTTTTGCCTATTTGTAGACCAACGGTTTACATAAAGATATGGGTGATATAAATTTTACCATTTACAGCTTTCCACTTGGGTGGCATACTCGTATACAGAATGTTAAGAGATGTACCTGACTTACTTTAACCAGTGATTCCTGACCTTTTTGGAGTAAAAAATATTGACGAAATTTTCGTCTCCGGTGACATTTCATGAACTTTTTTTTCATATACTACAATTTTTTTTTTTACATTGCAGTGTCAGATGGAACCTTGTTATTCCAAGGGATCGATATCTGAATAGAAATTATCCTTAAAAATAACACATTTATTTAAGTGCATGAAATCTTCAAGTTTTCAAAGGAAGTTTGTAATATGTACATAGAAATTCGGAATGCGGAGGCTCAGTATACTCCGATAAATATAAATAACCCATGCGGTTCTGTTATTGAACATGTTACAGGTATGAAAAATTCACAGCGTTTCTTTAAATGTTACTTACATCAATAATCTTGAGATTTTTACTATATTCTAAATATGTCGTTATTATTTTATTAAATATTAAAAAATATATATATCGTGTACGCCCTAAGCCTTATTTATATTAGCGCGCTCCCTCTTTTTTCCATATTAACATATCTTATTTTTAAAAGTCCAGTTTACTAATCATATAAACATAGTTTAGGTAATAGATAAGTATGATTCTACCTTCTATTCATACAAGTATTATACGTCTTGACATATTCCAAGTACCTACGCCACGTATTCCATAGAAAATGATCATCGTTAATACATTTCCGTATCTAATTTTTAATCTACCCAATCATTAATCTATGCCTTTACTCCAGTTGCCAGGGTGAGACATAATATTAATTTTGATCTGTGGCCGGTCTAAATGTTGCCAGCGTAAGAAAAATGGATAATAATAATAATTTGAAAGCGGTAAACTTCGCGAGAGGGGAAATTCCTCAAATATTTCCAGGGAAAAAATGAAAAAGCGTCCGCTGTGTTTATTTATTTTCTCTTTTGATCGCAGACAATTTATGGCGAACCTTCGTTTGATTCTTCGCAATGGATATTCGTTTAGATCGGGTAAAATTATTAAAGAATTTTAAGAGTTTTATCTGCGGTATCTGGTTCATCTGACGAAATTTTAAATAACATGTTAACATTGAACGTTTTAACTGAAGTTTTTTCTCATTGAAGATTTGAAAATCATGTAATAGACAATATGGCGTCTTGTTTTATTTTTTGTTGGTTCGATGGCCTTTTCAAAGCAACACATCAATTTTCTTTTTCATGAAGGAAATGATCTTGAAAGTTGAAACGTGATGCATAGATTAAAAAAAATGTGAGAAATAAAAAAAGTTTACCTAGACGTCAGAGCTCACCGTTTGAGTGTGAAGATGACACAAACAAATTACCAGTAGCTAAGGCATATTTATTGGTTTAGAAGAATATATATATTTTTTACAGTTATTCCACATAGGAGGCCCCAAGGGAAATAATTTCCTTCGAGGCCCATGTCACCTTTGGCGATGCTGTGTGGATGTGGGGATGCCATGTGGCTGTGTGAAATAATATGGACAACCTTCGTTTTAACAGTAACTCCACACAGGAGGCCCCGAGGGAAATAATTTTCCTCAAGTCCTATGTCATTTTTGGGATGCTGTGTATTTTATTGCTGATGGTATTTTAGAAAATAGGAAGGAATGAACCTGGGTCTAGAAGAGACCCATGTTGTAGGAGGGAAAATCATCCCACAGCCGAGCTGTTGAACACAAGAAGGAGTCATAGACGCGACACGTTATCATGTACCAAATGTCACACGTGCACAAATCTTGGGCGCGCGTACGGCGTGTTTCCCGACTGTGATGAAAGGATTAATGACGCTAGTTCCTCAAAGCATCTTCCATTGAAATACCGGTAGAATAAACACAGAATTCCCACCCGTCTGCGCTCCAAAGATTGCAATCTGTTTGTTAAGATTAACATTAACCTTCAGAAATATCGAACCGAACTAATGTTCACGACCACAAATTAATGCATATGTATAGAGAGCATCTCCTATCCCCATCACCCTTCCCTTCTCATTCCTCTTCCTTAAAACTAAGTAAACTCCTATCTCTAAATCCAGCTTTAGCATAAGAAACTTTTTCGGCTATACCTTGTTTTTCCACATATGTACTGTGTATATATTTATCTTTGTTAAAAAAAGCTGTTTTAAGTTTCATACAAATAAATATACGAAAAAACACCTTTTCAATTAAAATTAATATTATTTCTTAAATTCTTTCATTCAACAAATGAACATTATTCTTTGCTGCCTTCAACAAATTAATTGCTAATTATTCTTTAATACTGCAACTTACCAATTAATATGGATCCTGATTTAATTTTGGACTAAAATAATTCATATTAATTCTTGCAGTTAACTAAATAATATCTAATAATTTTCTTGCATTAATTTTTGCAATCAACTAATTAATATTAATTTTATGTTTAACTAATTAATATGTTTTGATAGAAAGCAGTCACTTTGTGTTAGACATATTTAATGAAAATAAAACAATAACTTTGTTCATAATAATCACCTGTTCAGGTATTCCTTGGTATTCCATTATGTAAACTTCTGTCTCTTTCTCTCTGTTATTGTGTCAGATTTCTATTTCGTACTATCTCATTTTTTCTTTGTTCTATGTTATGTTCTTTCTTATTCTATTTTGGATATATAAACACAAACTATGTATTTTTTATCAGTTTAATTTTGTACCCTGATTATGCTTGTGTTAAGCGAAACCGGTCGGTCCTAATAAAATTAAAATAAAATCTCGTGGTTATAAACAAGGTTATTGTTTTATTTTCATTAATTAATATGTATTAATTCTTCTTAAATACTATCATTCAACTAATTAATATTAATCACGATTTATTTATTGCACTCAATTAATTAACATTATTTCTTGTAGTTAACTAAATAATATCTAATAATTTTTCTCGTATTAATTTTTGCACTCAACTAATTAATATTAATTCTTGAATTTAACTAATTAATATGCATTAATTTTTCTTTAATGCCATCATCCAACCAAATTAATTTATATTAATTCTTTAATTTAACTAAATAGAATCTAATAATTCTTCTTTAATAGTATCATTCAACCAATCAATATGAATCCTGATTTATTACTTGCACTCAACTAATTAAAATGAATTCTTTTATTTAAGTGAATAGAATCCAATAATTCTTCTTTAATTTGTAGATTCAAATAGCAATATTAACTCTTCTAATACGTGCATTCAGCTAGCAATATTAACTCTTCTAATATGTGCATTCAACTAGCAATATTAACTCTTCTAATACGTGCATTCAGCTAGCAATATTAACTCTTCTAATATGTGCATTCAACTAGCAATATTAACTCTTCTAATACGTGCATTCAGCTAGCAATATTAACTCTTCTAATATGTGCATTCAACTAGCAATATTAACTCTTCTAATACGTGCATTCAGCTAGCAATATTAACTCTTCTAATATGTGCATTCAGCTAGCAATATTAACTCTTCTTTACTTTAATATGAATTAATTCAACCAATTAATATTAATTAATTACTATATAAAAGATACTTGGGGCATAGAACAGTGTGAAAAAAATATAATAAGGCTAATGCTAGAATTTGCAAATTAAAAGACAGAGACATACGTTTATATGTAGAATAACTAACTAACCATCCCGATTTTTCTCTGCAGTGGTAGGCAGAGAGGATGGACCGCCACACAACTCTATATTTGTAGACACTCCTTGCTTTATTCATTTTCAAACATCGTCTCATATACATTCTTTTGTTTTTCTGACTCTTGACATGACCCGACTCCAGTATGAAGGGCTGTGTAATATCACTGCGGTTTCTCAATCGTGAAGTACGTGTACGCAAGAATTGAAAGGTGTAGGCTTGGGTGCGAAAACGAACAACTTGAAAATATATCGGTAATTCGTTGCTTATTTCGAATAGTACGGAAAATCTATAACTTCTCGTGTCCAGGATCAGCGAAAGTATTCAAATGAATTAAAATAAAATTCTTTTAACACCTTATTGTAATATTCGATTCACTTGATCATAACATGACTTCTTCGGGCATCCACGACTTTTTATACCATTATTTTTGCGCCATACGTAAGAAAAACGTCCTTTCTAACCTCTATTTAACACATGAACATCAATTTTCCTTAGCAACACACCCAACTTTAAAACCGCGAAAAATCCGCGCTCCTTTAAAAATTTTAATTTTTAAATATTTCCAATTTGAAAAGATTCCCGCCGTCACGCGCGCCTAGGAATTTGATTGGAGACATTCCCGCCGCTCCCATAATAGCCGGCTGACAATACGGCACAAGGTGTGCGCTAGTACAGCGCCGGGGGGCTATTTCAGTCCGCCTTAATGTCAAAACCAACGGACTCTTTTTGTCAGATTGATAAAACTAATCGTAGTGGAGCGAGCCAGCGAGGTGAGATATTTTATAAGTCGGATCTCATTTGGTATAGCGGATAAACATTGAAAAATTGTGTGGCTCACTGAACAGAGAATCAATAGAAGTGTGATCTCTACAAAAAACTCTTTAATGACAATACGCGCAGCTCCAGACATTCGATGGCAACACGGTACACTAGCGCCTCTACCGGCGCGCGTTGGCGGAATCGATTTTTTTAATGCATTTTAATAGATTTATTGTTAAATATATCTTAATCTTAATATCATGTTAAAATGAATGTTTGTCTGCCTGTCTGTCCTCGATTTTCTCGAAAATTATTCGACCGGTTTCGCTGAAAATATCACAGTTTGTTCTTGTTAGTGTCGGGAAGGTTTAGAGAGTAGTTTGAATGAAATCCAATTTGTAAAACTGTTGATATAATGTTTTTAAATTAGTATGAAAAACTTGGTTAGTCCATAGATATACAACTCTGGTTAGCCACAGATTACATATTCAAAAGAACAAGGTTTTTTTGGGAAGAATATTTTCAAAATGGAAAACACAAGTAGGTACTTAGGTAAGAATTTCATTATTTAGATACGTCGAGCGGCGAGGCTAATAACGTTATAGCCTTTTAAATTATTTTTTTAAATAAAATAATCTCTTTGTTTATATCCATGTAATTTATTCAATTTTTATTAATACAGACCGGTTTCGCTTAACACAAGCATCACCAGGATACAAAATATGTTTTCATTTATGATGAAAAAAAGTTGTTAAATCATATGTAGCACTAGTATAATTTATTTTCAATTTTTGATTTCTATAATTTATTAAGAATATATTTCATAGAATATCTATTAAAATGTACGGAAAAAACCCAATTACGCCAACGCAGGCCGCTAGAGGTGCTAGTATAGCATGTTGACATTACAATGTGTGGGAAATGTCAGGAGCTGGAGGTATTGTCATATTTCTTCGGTATTTGATTAAAGTAGGGAAGAACTGAGCTTGGCACGCCCACGAGTCGCTTCCATCGATTTATCTAAATTTGAATTATTTTGACACCTTAATTTCTCAGGGCGGGTTGTTTCGGACAATTTCAACGTTTCGTCAAAATTTTACATTAGTTTAGTTAATATTCAAATTCTGTGAAAGTTCTATTCAAGTTCTTGTTATTTCACAGTGTTTGAATAACAACAGAACTTATTTAATTTTTTTACTTTTTCTTGGCGACTATATATACAAAATACAAAATATAGTGTAAGTAAATGTTTACAGAATAACAATAATTTTATTTACTTATTATTACTTACCTATTTTTATTATTATATACTTATTGCTATTTACGTAATTATATGTACTTATTATTATTTACGTAATTTTATTTACTTAATATTAACTAACTAAATAACCATCACGCCGTTTCCCCTCAGGGGTAGGCAGAGAAGACGGACCGCCAAACAGCTCGATCTTGGCATTCACTTCTTGCTTCATTCACATTCATACATCGTATCATACATTCTCTTCTATTATTAATATTCTACTTAATATTATATGTGTATTATATATGTTTATTACTATTTACTGATTATTATTTACTTATTACTATTTACTGATTATTATTATTAAATTGTATAGCCGCTCATCTCAACAGAGGACTATCCTGGTGAAATGAGTGGCTAATGTTTTTGTTTTTAAATTTAAGAATAAATAAATAAATAAATGATAGTTACCTCGTCTCCCACTCGGTCTAGCAGGGAGGAGAAGCTGCTCCGGGAGCCCCTGGCGCTCTCCCGGCGGAGGGTGCCCTCCCTCCTGGAGGCCTCGGCGCACTGGGAGAGGGGTACGCCGAACACCAGTCCCCCGGCTGCACTATCTGGAAACAATAAATACACTTAATTAAGCACGTAAAATAATGTGGACATGACGTGTGCATGAATAGTTCAAGGCGGTAGTAATAATAACGATAATATATTTATCATTGAAGATATATTAACAACTCTCAAAATGAAACATGAAACCGAAAAGACACGAAAAGAATTAAAGCTGTTAATATTGTCTTCAATGATTAAACTATATTACAATGAAGTCAATAAGATTCAATAAGTTATTCTAAAATTGAATATTAATTATGGACTTGAAGAAAAAATGAACAGATGTCCTGTATAAATAAAAATCGGATAGGTATATCGGAGACACTATCTAAAGAATGTAAATAAATTCGGGTAGAATCTAGTAGTCATGACAAAAGGTAGCATTCAAAAATATATGGGAATTAATTAAAGATGATATTAATAGATCTTAGAAATCGAAGTATGATACCGATAAAAATGACGAGACAGATCGGGATAGCTGTAGCTCAGTGGATTGGAGCACAAGGTCCCGGATAGACCATGAGGTCCTGAGTTCGAGTCCCAGTTGCTACCGATAACTTTTTCTTTTCTGTGTCTTTTCAGTTTCATTAATTAATTTACTATGAATAACTTATTGAAGTTTATAAAGCTCATTTAATCATCGAAGAAGATAATAATATTAACAACTCTCAACGAAAATAAAAAAAGAAACGGTTGCACCTTTTTATATATGAATACCGCAAAAGAGTCCCAACTCCTCCCAACCGTATGGAGCCAGTGAGACTATGGCATCCCCAATTGCGAGGCTGAAGGTATTGGGGAGGGGAAGGAGAAGGGGAAGAGGAAGGTGGAGAAACACCTGGCTATTCAGATCTGGTCACCAAACACGGCTAAAAGCCATTTCAAGCAACGTTTCAATTCTGAACGGCGGCCTTTAACCAGGGCGATACTGAGAGTATCTACCACTCTGGAACGTGCCGCAAATATACAACGTTGTGAAATAACATAAATTAATCAAATAAAATTTACTTGCGCATGACGGGATTTTAACCCGCGACCTTCGGATTCGTAACCGAAGATCGTAACCACTCAAAAACGGAGGCCGCCATGTATAAAGAAGTTAAATATCTAAAAAAAAATGAGCTAAGAAGCTGAACCATTTTGAGCTGATGAATTCATTCTAAAGCTAAATCTAGCTCTGAAAGAGTTGAGTTGGTAACACTGACGTGGTACGCCAGACGCTGTAGACGCTGCAATTGTGCTGTATGTGAACGTGATGATAATTTGTTTTTCCCTTTGTCTTCTAATATCTATTCTTCTTTATCTGAGTTGTCTACCCATTCGCCCAATGAACAAGAAGGAGAGGGAAAAACCGGGAGAACTGGATATAAATAAATGATTATTTTTAGAATATTTTTATTTTGAAGAGTTTTATCCATCATTTACAAAACTAAGTTTAAAAATTCAAATATTAATACATATTTAAAATTGAGCGCCTTAGAAGCTTAAGAAATAAACAAAAAAAATTAAATTAATTTAGTAAACAAAATAACAGCACCCTGTAAATCACCTTTGTTAACCATATTTCCTTGTTATTTGGACTCCTCCCACCGGCACCTCTCCAAATCGCCACTCCCACTCCCCTCACCTAATAGTGTCTATTTATTTCGGTACTTGTTTAATTTAAGTTAGTTTTAAGAACGATAGTGAATGACACGGATATGTCTAAACTGGTAGCAAATAAATAATATTAAGTAACAAATGTTACATAGCGGATGAAACTCTTCAAAACGAAATGTCTAGAAATTGTTGCATAGTTAATATCCAAGAAATACAAAAAAAAAATATTATCACCTTTGAATTTTTAAAATACTCTGCTCTGAAATGAGAATCATAAAAATTGTAACAATGATACAGATAACAATAAGAATGGCTGAAAAAATAACAAAAAAAGAAAATTCAACCGAACAAATTATGCAATTAAAAATAAATCACTTCTTAAGAGCCATGTCTTCAACACTTCCATAATTTTGGCATGAATGCAAATGCAATTATAAATCGCAGATTGCAGTCGAGTGGTCACAATAATGCGAGTATATATTATCAAAGAATAAAAAACAGTGCACACAATTATGTATTCACGTTCCTACACGTTTCATATTCTTGTAAATTTCCATTACGTCTGTACAAAAATGTACTTTACATTTTTGCAAAGGTTTATGTGCATCAGCATATGCAATGTGCACCTATATATCATCAAGTCAATTTTTAACACTTTGTAATTTAAATATCGAAATTTAGATATTTTTAAAGATATATTTACCAAGATAACTTTATATCTCTATATGGTATCAAGTAAAATTAAACATAAAATGCAATTAAAGCAAATTTAAATAAACGAATAAGAAGTTAAAAAATTCAAATCGATAAAAAAAGTGGTGTTATGGTAGCATAGCTGCATTCCTTGACATCAGGCAGTCGGCTGGGAGGTTTGCAAGGTCATCTTGAAGTGAAATGTTACTATTTATGACCTTTTTGTATTCCGTGAGGGTTGTTGTTTCTCTTCTTACAGTGGGCGGTGCGATATTGTCCGAGAGGACAGGGAGCCTTTGTAGTGAGGTGGAGGGAAGTGTTCCACACACCGTGCGCTTAACAGTGTTTAGTTGCACGTTGATCTACAGTGTGTGTGCACTTCTAGCCTACAATGGAGCGCAATTAGACTGAAGCCGAAATACTGCTTTTAACACGACACTCCTTTGAAGAGTCGTGGCGAACTCAGCGACAGACTTCGGAGGTAAAAACAAGCACCTTGCTGTAGACCCAATATTAAATTGCCAGGGTTTTCTCTCTCTCCGAAGAGGTGGACCTCATTAAACCGCAGCCACTGCGAATATGACGCATAAACGGCTCCTAAAAGATTCCGATCTGTGTGAATGCGAACATATTCAAACAAAGAACATATCGTAGACGAATGTCTCCTTCACCAGTTTCCCTATGGCACACCTGTGCTAACGAAGTGACTCCCGATGCCATTGACTGACTGAATAACCTCAGCATTCCACCGTGACCTCTACCAACTCTCCTCCACAATACAAAGAAGTAATTTATTAGTGATTCATAACTTAGTAGTTAGACTGTCATACTTTGTTAAAAAAAACTTTAAAATGTTCAATTTTAACTTCTCGATGGCCCAGTATTAAACTGCGGTAAGTGCGAAAAATCATAAATTACAATATGGGTATCAAACTATTCCCCCAAAGAAACTTTTGCCAGTTTTAAATAGAAACAAAAAAAAAGTTTGAAGTCAGGAAAAACGATTTGAAAATCTTCAAACATTCAAATGTACACAGATTTATACAAATCTATTTCGAATTGTTTTCATGTAAAACCGATCACTGTCCCATGGACTTTAATTTTAAACAGAAAGAGCAGTAAGAATTAATTCAATTTTGCATGTATTTATCGACACGCGAATATAAAAAACATTGATTATTTCAGCACAGATTTCGACTTGATGCAGTTTAATACTGGACCATCGATTTTATCTTATGAGAAAACAAAATTATTATTGCATACATTTATTATGTATGTAAAGTTGCTCCGAACATAAATCCTAAATTAAAAAATTCACACTAATTTAAATACTAAACGGTTTTTTGTTTCTTCTGTAAAGTTGACAAAACAGTCCTCCATTTCGTCATTTATACATATGACTAGTTCTCGTCCCCATTAGTTTCCTTGGAAAACTAGAGTCATATGATCTATATAAAAAAAAAACACAGACAATACTGAAAAAGATGTTTACTTCCTCAGAATTGCGTGCAAAGCAAACATCATGCGGTCGGCGCCAAATTCCTTGCGATTTATTTTTCACAGGTTTCAGGTTATCACGGCGACTGGAAACTGAAATAAACAATTCTTTTTTGCCACTGAAGGAATAAAATGATAGAAGCGTTATGTTGGCGTGTCTTTATGGAATAATTTTGGTCAATTTCTCGCTGCTTTGGGCGATATTGTGCAAACATTTTCAAACATCGAAGATCTTTCTCGAATATATAAATAATTTCACTAGCCAATCCGTGGCCTAGAAACCGAAAGTGGATAAATACGACGTCGGGGTCACCATTTTCATTATCAGGAATCCATGATCATTATGTATTGGTGAATTCCTATAAGTCGAGTGCATTTATATTTAATACTAGCTGATGTGTACCCGGCCTTGCTCGGGTAAAATAATTGATTTGACAGCAAAAGTAAATATCTCCAAATAAAGAAACGTTCATTTGAATATTTTATTTCATTCCAAACGTTTATTTTTTCAAAATATATCTAAATCATAAAGTTTTTAAGTAGGCACCTACTTGTGTTTTCCATTTTGAAAATATTCTACCCAAAAAACTTTTTTCTTTTGTATATGCAATCTGTCGCTAACCAGAGTGTTATATTTATGGGCTAACCTAAATAAAACATGGCGGGTTCAACGTTCAATAGCAAGATTAAGAAAGGGACGCTTAGATGGATTGAGCATGTAGAGCGAATGAACGAAGAAAGGAGTGTAAGGAGAATATATGACGCGAATGTGAATGGAAGAAGAAGCCGGGGACGCCCGAGGAAGACATGGCACGATCAAGTGAATCAAATACTCGAGTCGGGCCATGTCAGAAGTCGGAATAACAGAAGAGAATGTATGAGGCGTTGTATGAATGTGAATGAAGCAAGAAGTGTATGCCAAGATCGAGTTGTTTGGCGGTCCGTCCTCTCTGCCTGCCCCTGCGGTGAAACGGCGTGATGGTTAGTTAGTTAGTTAGTTAGGGTTCAATGTTTTTCAAAATGTTGTTTATTTCATTCAAACTACTCCCTAAACCTTCCCGGCACTAATAAGAACAAACTGTGTTATTTTCAGCGAAACCGGTACAGCAATTTTAGAGAAAATCGAGGACAAACACACAAACAAACTCACATTGATTTTTATATGTAGATAACGGATTAATCAAAGTGGCGTGTGCTAGGATTTGTGATTATTGAAGCGATTCACCAATGGTTAACAGGAATTGATTTTTTTGTATAAAGTTATAAAAGCTAATGAATAAATTTTCACGATATAAATTAGAAAACAAGATAACAAATAATATAAATTGAACACGGAACAAAGGGAGATAGTCTAAACTAGCCGAACAACGGAAAGAGAAGAATGCCTTTAGGAAAAACCGGCGACTATATAGGAACTGTAGATGTCACTAGTGTTGCCGTACTCAGATGTTTGACGGTTGTCGAAATAGTCAATCTTATTGACCAGTTCAGCAAGTAGAAACAAGTAGCTACAGTCTTATATAAATCGACGACATCAGTTTTCTTTCTGATCGGTATTTGTAGATTACACTTCTACGGATTTTGTGTACAGTGTTTTTCACATTTTGCAAGCTAGTTTGCGGCAGAAAGTGAAAGAAGGTTACTGATGTATCGGATTTCTTTGGACGATTCAAAGAGCGAATCTCAGTCACAACAAGTGCGTTATACAATTTACGTATGTTTTGTGTCAGTGATGAATCAACGAGATTAGCACGCGCTAAATATGTGACTTGTAAAACTAAACCAAACTTAAAGTACCCACTGAAAAAATGGAAGGATGACTGACAATATTAGGTACTAGCTGCCCTGCTCTGGCACAATAATTGATTTGACAGCGAAACTAACTATCTCCAAATAAAGAAACATTAATTTGAATATTTTATTTCATTCCAAACGTTTATTTTTTCAAAATATATCTAAATCATACAGTTCTTAAGTAGGTACCTACTCGTGTTTTCCATTTTGAAAATATTCTACCCAAAAAAACCTTTTTTTTTTTTTAATATGCATTCTGTGGCTAACCAGAGTGTTATATCTATTGGCTAACCTAAATAAAACATGGCGGGTTCAATGTTTTTCATACTGATTTTAAAACGTTATAGCAACAGTTTTACATATTGGATTTCATTCAAACTGCTTTCTAAACCTTCCCGGCACTGATAAAAACAAACTGTGCTATTTTCAGCGAAACCGGTCCAGTGATTTTCGAGAACATCTAGGACGAACAAATAAACTTACATTGATTTTTATACATATAGATTATAATGTCTCCATTTAAATAGCCCCGGTCCTGAGCAAAATTGCGACTAGTTGCTCGAATATTGGCACCTTTTGAATTGTAAAAATCTCGTCGCTTCCTTTTTCGCCGTATTGTCTCCTTCTACATCTCAACAGCATTTATATTCTTATAATAGGTATATAATATGGCCACAATAACTACTATAAAAAAAACTAGAAAATAGATTCATTCAATTGATGAGAAAGATATAAAGAAAATGATTGAATAGATCCAAAACATCTGAACAACAAAATACTGCAAGTTGTATCCGAGGTGAAATACCCAGGTCATATCAACGTGGATCTCAAGGATGGACCCGACATTGACCGATAAAGGCAGGCCATCAGCATACTTATTTATTAAAATTTTACAAATATTTATAGCATTACAGATTATTAATCTAATTAATTATAATTGTACCGTTTATGAAGTGTATATGCAATGCCAAAAACCCTGTAAATACGTTATACGACGTAGAAAACAGATCGATTTCCTGATCCACCATATTTAGGAAGCACGTGGCTCTCCCAACAGGTGAGTTTACAAGTAAGTTAGTACGGCTCGCTCGACTGTATAAGAGGCTGTGACGATGTCCTCGAGAGTGAAATTCTATTACAAAAAAATCATTTGAGCCAGAATCTCATTGTTAAATATTGTACCGTTAAGCAAAAGAAAAAAAAATAAGTATAGCAATACCTCTACGTGTCTCTAAGGAGTGGTAATTGGTCATGCCCAAAATATAAATAGATGGGTGTACCGTCCGTAGAGACGCAAAAATAAAAATCTTAAAAAATTCTTGTGCACTCTTTCAATGCGCAAAATTTAAGTTGGTTCGCGTGGGGCCCAAATGATCGAATTCGACTCCAATACACTTAACACTAGCGTGCTGTGAAGCTAGAATCTTGTATGCTACGAGCAGGTATGCTAGCGAGGAAGTTCTACAGATGCACCAACCCTGTGAAGAGAATGCTCTTCAATACGTATTGTACGGATCTTTACACGGCATTCCTGTGGATCCACTATACCCAAGCACGACGAAATGCCACGGGAGTCCAATACAACAGCGGCTATAAACAATTGTTTCGGTTACCGAGGGCTTGCAATGCCAGCGAAATGTTTTATCAGGTAGGGTAACTTGTTATGTTATAACTAGCGGGTTTTGTTGTATTGTGGTGTTATATTAAAAAGCACTTGTAAATGTAAAGTAGATTTATTGACCATCTAGGTTGACACAGGTTTAACAAGTGGCTCCTCTAACAAGTGACTCCTGGAGGTTATGTCAAACCTATAGAAGTGATCCATAGAGTAGATTAATATATAATACCAACAGGTTTATATAAAGTTGTGAATTCTTGCTTGTCATTAGGGTGCCATAATTGATTTGACAGCGAAAGTAACTATCTCCAAATAAAGAAACAATCATTTGAATATTTTATTTCGTTCCAAACGTTTATTATTTCAAAATATATCTAAATCAAAAAGTTCTTAAGTAGGTACCTACTCGTGTTTTCCATTTTGAAAATATTCTACCCAAAAAAACTTTCTTCTTTTGGATATGGAATCTGTGATATGGAATCTGTTCACAACATTGAAGTTAAAAAATGCTATAAGATCTACCTCAAAATTTTCTCATTGTAATTCCTTTTCCGAATTTTTTGTTATACAGGGTGGCGCAAAACTACCGTTATGGTTTGGAATGAAATGGCATAATCAAGCCGTTGTTGGTAGTCTATCGGCTTCAATTCTTGCACAAGCTGAACCTTATACGGGAACATGTGCAATGTGGTCAAAATACTCTGAACGAACCTCCGCGATAGCCCCAGTTGTCCCTTGTTGATGTTTCTGGACTGTCCTGCGCACTATCCAAAACACGTTGGATATTTTCTTCCGTGTAGACCGTACGTGGTCTTCCGGTACATGGAAAGTGTCTTACTGTACCATGTTGTCGAAAATTTGCAACCAGGCGGTTTATTGTTGGTGTTGAAGGTCCAGTACGCACATTAAAAAAACGACGATAAGCACGCTGCGTCAAAACAATTGACAATTCACAAAATTCTGAAATAAAAAAAAATAAACTTAAAAAGTTATTAAACATTCAAACCATAACGGTAGTTTTACGCCACCTCCATAATACGATGCTCGAATGACCATTGATTGCGCCAGGGTTCCTCGTTCCTCGATCAGTCCAAGTTTGTAAGGCTTGGGCTTATGGATGGATTGAGATGGGTTATTGTTGCTTGTTAGATTAAAAACGCAAACGTTTAAAACTGATACTATATTTGTGATGAATGCGAGGCCTTAATATTTCTGCAGTAAGATTCTGTCGTTTTACTGAGAATTTGTTGATAAAGAAGACCGAATAAGGCGTTTGACATTATTTGTAAGTTTGACAGGTTAAAAAACATAAAAAGGCACAATGAATTGCATTATTTGAGAAGTATGATTGTCTATGATTTGGTTGCGTTCACAGTGAGTAATTTCTAATATGAAGGGGCAATCACATTCTAAATATAACTAAAGATAGGTAAACATAAAGAATAACATTAGAATATGAAAAATACTAATAATAATAATAAACATTGTATGTTTGTAAATATGTATGTTTATATACGTATCGACTGCTATAATACGGGGATGTGCTTAGTTTGGCAGTCAGAACCGTGTAAAATCTGTTTGTACTTAAAAATTAATGAATACAGAAAAAAAAACTTCTACAGATAAAATGGCTTACCCGTAATTGAACGGCTAAAGAATATAAAATATGTAAAATTTATCCAAAAAAAGAAAAAATATATGAGCTGTTATACGGGGACACCAAATAGAACACTAATGGCCAAAAAATCACTTAACCTAACTTTTTGTTTTGTTCAGGATGTATTCGTCATGTAAAAAAACGATGTTAGAATTCAACTTTTCCAAAAAAAATCAATTTTTATTGATACTTTAAAATACGCTATTCTTCATATGAAATTTTATAACATTACTACGCTATTATGCACACTCTCCGTTGATTTATATTTATAAATTTACTATTTTTTTGAAGATTATCGTTTTAATAATTAGTATTTTTCATCCATTATTCTTTGTTACAATCATTTAAATTTATATTGCTGCCTCTTATAGTAGATATCAGTTCTTACTTAGTGCAGCAAACTGACGCAAAATAGACATTTTTCAAAATTCAAATCATCGTACCTCTCCATGGTTTAAAATGTCAAAGTTATAAACTGACTTACTACGGAGAGATTTAAGCCTCGCTAGACCATTTGTATTATTCATCACAGAAATATACTCAGTGTTAACAACGGTAGTGTTTTTATCTAGTTTCAGCGTATTTATTTCCTATTGGGAAAAAAAGAAAAATACTCTCAAAATCATAAATATATATATTTGCATATGCGGAAATAAAATAATGGATTCTAGGTTCTTTTTTTCTTTAAAAAACCCAAACTAAGAACCTAACAACCTGTATTTTAAATATTTAATTTATGCAGTTGGCTTTGACAAATGTCATTCCATACTAACATTAAAAATGGCGTCTATTCTTCTTCAATATTTATGCGTTCTTATATTTAAGTAAAAAATGAAGTGCATTTTTTGGGACCTCCGCATATGCACATATTTTTTATTTATTTTTATGAACCAGAAATTATTTTCCTTTTTTTTTTTAAATTATGTGTTTTTCTACTGAGTCCCAATAGGAAATCAATACCAGTTTGAGAGTAACAATCACCTATTCCTATGTCAAAGAATTACAACCTTGGGCAGATCGAGGACTTTCATGGTGATTTTGTTTATGTAACAGCCCAATTGTGTGCAAATAAATATAATTCAGTAATTTTATATTTCTAACCTTCATTACAAGAAACAGACATTTATCGGAAAATTTTAGGATCACCAAACAAGGGCCACGCCTATGTCGATTTTATCTTTGAAAATCTCTCCACCGACGCGCAGTGAGAAATCGGGAAGCAAATGGGAGATTTTACCACTTCCGATTCAACATTACTCTGATTGATGCTGCGACAAACTTCTCACTTCATCCGTAGGCGTTCAAGAGGCGAGATATATTTTTTTAAATAGCCCCGCAGTTAATTCTCGGCAGTTCTATTTTGCGTTTCGCAACGGGCAATGGACAACTCAGTCACGTGATGTTTTCCCGTCGAACCGCGAACTTGAAGCGGCGTTTGTCACCCAGCGAACGCGATAGTCAGCGCGCTTTGGGCTCAGAATTAACTGAAGATTATTGTGCAACGCATTGGACACCTCAAATCGAATAACGCATGTATTTTCTAAGTGTACTGCAAGTTACGCACGAACTGCAATAAGCAGTCGATATTCGAAATACATGGACGGTGTCTGCGCCACGAAGTCCTCGATCTGACTAAGGTTGTAAATCTTCGACTTAGGATTGTTGATGGATTGAATATATCGAGAAAATCTTGACGTGCATGGGTATTTGTTACTCAAACTAGATAAAAACATTATCGTTGTTAACACTGAGTATATTTCTAATGAGTAATACAAATGGTCTAGCGAGGCTAGACTATCTTCACAGTAATTAATGAAGGCTGTTTATTGAGAATTTCATGAGAAAAGAAGAATGAATCAATCATTTGATGTTATTTATAACTTTGACATTTTGAACCATAGAAAGGAAAATGACTTGAATTGGGAAATTGTCTATTTTTGACTGCGTTTGCTACACTGTTCATGCTGCGGTCATGTTCAGAAATGTAATTTTTTTTTGTTACTTTCACTCCGTTTATCTAACTTCTCTCTTCATTAGCCGACATTAATTCTGGTGTTTAGATTGTCTAACTAAGGTGTCCTGTTCGGTATAAGAGGTTCTTGGGGCCTGATTTAGGTTCTTTTTAAAGATAAGGCATTGGCTTTATCCTTACGGTCGTTCTTCCCAACCCTACTTAGCAACTGTTGAGCCTAAATTTTGACTCACCATTATTCAAATGCACAAATACGCTCTTCCCAACGAAATTCCTGATCAAATTTACGATCAATTTAGGATATCGATTTTTATGGATTAAGTTTCGCTCAATAGAGAACTAGTTATAAAAAGTATCAACGGGGTGAACAAATATCAGTGAAATGTCAAACGTCATTTTTGGTTCGCGATCTATTTATCGCGATTCAAACATTGAATGACAAAGACACACTTTGCAGATTGCTAACTCAAGAAATACTACGAATGATTTATCTGTTAATTCCATACGGTAATTAGGAAAATGTATAAGGTTTCTAAATACAACAATATTAACCTGTAATTATTCAACTTCTATATGTAAAACGTACTCGATTTTTAGATAAAATGTTCAAAATTGCTTTCACTGGTTTTCAAACTGAACATATTTTCAGACATTTTTGACGTATATAATACAATTTAAAAATTACAGTGGAAGGATTTCTGTCTTTTGAAAATTTACGAATTTTTCTAACTACTCGTATAGAATTTACATTTGTGGTATTACTTGAGTTAGCAACATGCAATGTGAGTGCTGGCCCTTAACGCCCGTTGCTTGTAATATTTTTTCTCACCATTCAATAATTACTTTTTTAAAACAATCAGGAATGTCCTCAGTACAAAAGATTTGATTAAGATCTACATGGCTCTCTGCCAATCACTATTAGAATATGGTATTATCGGATGGGGCAGTGCCAATGATAATATTTTAAATTTACTCATTAGAACACAAAAAGACATCATGAAAATTATGCTTAAGGTCCCTGTAAGGACTAGCACTGACGAAGTCTTCAACAAACTTAACATTATGCCAATAAAACTGTTATACTCTAAAACAATTCTGCTTTACATTCATAAATACAAACATCAAGAAATAACAACAATTACACAAATTAGAAACACTAGACCTCGGAGTGAAAAACACATACAACAAGGAACCACAAACACAACATTTGGACAACAAAACTTCTTATACTATGGTACGAAACTCTACAGTAAAATCGTACTATCCTTTAAAAATCACAACAACCATAATAAATTTAAAAATCAAATAAAACACTGGATACGTTACATAGGGAGATCTGAAATAGAAAATATATTAACACCAAATACAGACTAACACCGAAACCACTCAACTGCAATTAAAACACCTCACCTAAGAATTATTAATATTTTTTTTATCAAGCACATCAATTTAATATTTTGTGAATGAAATCCTCAGCATAAGAAATCCCAGTGAGAATATCATTATTTGTCATTTTGTTATAAAAAAATAAGAAAATAAAACATTATTAATAATAAGAAATAAAAAAATTGTGCTTCTGTAATGTCGGCTATTTTAAAATAAAATAAATTACTAAATTATACGTATATTTAGCAAGGTTAAAAATACATTAAAACGTAATAATATCCTCGTATTTTTGTGTTCGCGAAATCGAAATGGAATTTTGCAAAAACTATCCGGCACAGGTGCAAACTGTCACCGCTTTTGTTGGCTTTCTTGCTGCTTTTCTCCTAACTCCTCCACTACTTAATCTTAATAATATTTTGTAAATAGAGTGACAACTAAGATTATCTAACGGTAGAAAACAGAATGCCGGAAATATTCAGATTCGGACTTGAAATATCTGTGGATTTAAGGAGGAGAGGGACGTCGCAGAGGTATTATTTATTAATTCGAAATAATGATAATATTATTATGCAATACGCTAAATACATATTTTTCTTACGTTGGTTTCCACAGTAAACATATTATTCAAAGCTGGTTTCCACAGTAAACATATTATTCAAAGCTGGTTTCCACAGTAAACATATTATTCAAAGTTTCTCTTTTTCAACGCACGCCAAAATGCTCCAAATCAATGGCCGTTCTGTTTTGGGGTTAAAATGTCAAATGTCAAAACAAGGATTAGCTTTACCGTATATACTTTCATATTCTATTCTTTAAACAATAATAAACAACCTTTTAAGAAACTTTAACTTAAATAATAATAATAATATTTAACATTAACATTATCATAATATCCGTATTTATAATTCGTTTGCCGATGAATTTCTTTCATTAACAATGTTTTTATTTAGATATTGAACAATTATAGAGCTAAAATTCCCCCAAATTAAGTTTGAATGAATCCAAAATTTAAAAAAAAATACGTATTCAAACACAAAACAATATCGACAAAGAAAATTTTTCATACAAATCCAAAACTAGAATACGCGCGGCAAGACCCGTGACGTTAGATGCAATGGTACCAACATATTAAGGGGCTTTGATGGGATGATTTCTTATTCACTTTTAAATAACGATTTATAAATTCTACGTATAATTCACATAATAAAACCTTGCATATTCTGAATCAGTTGATCTGTATATTTTTGTTTTCGTAGAAAGCAATAACTTTGTGTTTTGACATATTTATAAGATAAAGCAAACACTTTGTTTTGAACCACTATTTTAATAATATTTTTCACTGGAGTTCCTTATTGTCATTGCGATGTTTGATAATATCAACGACCGCTGTTTATTTTTACATAGGTTTTATTTACAAGTTAATTTTTGTTAAAGTCCTCCACACCAATCAGCATTGTTCCATATGTGAGGAATCTAATTGTAAATAGTATGTGTTTTGCTGGAATCAGTGCATTATTCTTGATAAAAGTAATGAGAAATATTTTGCGTACACCACTGTTAAATATATAAATATTAACATGTCAGAATACACAGTATAAACATAGATATATAATAATTTAAGAACAGACAAATTACAAACATTAACAAAAATTAACAATAAGTGACGGAAGTAGGTAATCAATTAATTAAAAATTTAAATAAATGAAAAATATAAATAAATAAATTATTATAAAACACAAAATAATAAAATTACATTATAAAATGTGAAAAATTAAAATTATCTCTATTTTTAACAGAAAATAAAATTACGATAGTAATTATAATTATTATTTTTATTAATAATATTCTAAATATATAATAAAGTGAAAATAAATCTAAGAGATAGCTATTTAAAAAAGTATTGATTATTATTCATATTTAATTGACTATTACCACTTTTCTATTATTTCGGAAATTTCAAATTTATCTAATTTTAAACTAGTTGTGTTCGAATGTAAAATTTTCAAACCTTTATTTATGTCAAAAGATTGATTTGTTTCCAATTATTCATGAAATTATGACGAACTAATCGTTGAAAACAAACTACACAGTACACGTTGGTACTCTAAAGATCCTTGCTTTAGATTTAGATCGTTTTAGAATGAAAATCATACATTATCAATTAATATCATCGATATTCTTCATCGTTAAAAATTTTTAGGTTGGGTTAGGTTTTGTATTTGTTTTTCTTTACATTTCATCAAATATATTCAACGTTCTGTTTTGTAATGGAACCATGAGCAAGTAACACATCCTCAACACTTTGTCATCACTGAATCTCAGATCGAGACGAGGAGGAAGAAATACGTGATTCATTCGTCATGTTGGTATAATAATACTCCAAAACTATTATATAAATACGCGATAAAAACATCGAGTAAAAAATCACCCGTCGCAGTGTTGAATCACTATAATTGAACATGAATACATTCTCAGCTCTTGAAAGGTGTAATGCCCCGTTCACTTTCGGAGTCTAAAAGCTCCCGGCGTCTTTTTGTAGCCAATGATAGCCTAAAGCCGCGCATACACTAGGGCACAAGCCGCGGCACATTTCGCGGCACATACTACGGTGTACTCGTATGTTGCGCGAAACATCCTGCAACAAAGTCGCGGCACATTTCGCTTGTACACACCACAGAACATTTTGGAACGATGCCGCAGGACATTTCGCTTGTACACAGGTGTCAAAACTGATCGCTAGAATTGCACCAGAAGTTTGCAAGGAATTGATAAATGCGTTGGATATCGTATTGTAATTTTTTTGTGTACGGTTCTAGGGAACTTTTCTTCCTCTTCCGGTGTCAACTGTGGTTAGAGCTGAATAAACGTGGAGATAATCTTCTCTCCCCAATGAGCGGGCTGCCTATCGCTACTGTAGGGCTTTTATTAAAATTGTAAACTGTGTTTTGTATGCTAGTGACACTTGCTGATGACAATCTTATATTTAAGCCCGTTCACTAAGGTAATGGAGGGTATAAGATGGAATTTGGGCGGAGACGGAGGGGGTAAAATGCGTTGGAAGATTTATTTAAAGGTGAGCCCAAAATCAATTTTATATTAAGGACCAGCACTATAAAAATGGTCCCAAACATCACTTTGCAGGTTGCTAACTCAAGCAATACCACAAACGATTTATATGTAATAAATAAGGTTTTAAAATACAAAAATTTGTAATCTTTAAATTTTATGAAATACATCCCAAAATGTCTGAAACTAGGTGCAGTTTGAAAACCAATGCAAGCAAATTTTGAACGTTTTACATAAAATTTCAGTATGTGTTTTAAATAGAATTTAAAAGATTACAGTCTTAGAATTATTGTCCTTTGAAACCTTATTAATTTTCCCAATTGCCCGTATAGAATTTACAGACAAATAGTTCGTAGTATTTCTCGAGTTAGCAACCTGCAAAGTGTGTATTTTTGGGTACTGCCGTTAATCACAAAGAAATATTTACCCGTGCTTACATATTTATTTATACCAATATATAATATACTTAGGCCAGAGTTCCAACACAAGTAAGGGCAGTTTCCTCACACTTCTGCCATGTTGAGCAGCACATTGCACATCAGTCTACACTCATCAGTGTCTGACGCGGAAGTGTTGCCATGTCAATAAATAGAAACTCCCTAGCAAAGTCCTTAAAAAATCCCTAAATATGCCGAAAATTTCGAAAAAAATCTCTAGATTTCAGACAGTTGCATTATATTGTTAAAAATGATAATATTTTCGACTTGTTAAGGGGGGAGGGTGCAAAATACAACCCATAAAGTTGGATTAATCTCTGAGATTCTAGCATTTCTGTGGATTTTTGATAACCATTGCTCATAATTATTGAAAATGCGAAATAATCAAGAATCACAAGAGTTGTAGGTACTCTTAGTAGCGCCCAGGTGGAAGCCAAAGTCTTTGATAACCAGATTTGATTAGCTCTGGCGTGAATTGCTCTATGACCAAAGGTAGACTGTGTGTATTTTTCAAGTTCGGGCATGGTGTTGAATGTTTGAAAATAAATATTTCATTGTCATTTTCCGCTGTTTTTATGGCCAACTGAATATTCAAATTCATGGAAAAATACGCTTTTATCAGAAATTTGACGTGTAATAAAATTTTTATCTAATTTATTCCTATGGTACATTATTATTAGGATAGGCACAGCTTTTTTCAGCTTTTATGGACTGCAAGCCACTGCTTCAACTACTACTACACAATCTTCCTCTTCCCTATCTCTTCTTTCTATATAATTCCATTTACCCCCACCCAATTTTAATTTTAATTGTGATTAAAATGATTTATTACCGGTGAAACTTTTTTCTGAGAAAATATTTGTAACCATAGATTATCTATTCTGGGAGATAGATACTTTGAAGTCTGTTTTCCCCGCATTTAATGACAATGTTCCCTTATTTGTTTTATAATGTCGTGACTGCTATTGACTTACTTAAATAGGTCTTGTGAACATACTGAGTGGTGGGGAATAAAAAAAAATCCCTATTTTAATTCATTAATGTTATATTTGGAACATTTGTTCGTTTATTGATGTCCAATTGTTCAATTAAATTTAATCTAAGACCCTTCATTTTTAAATGTAAGGGTTCAGGCTCATTGTTGTCAAGCGGGACGCGATACTCACTAAGAGATGTTGTGCAAATTTCGAAAAGAAACTAATAAACTAGTTTTGTAAATCAGCGGAATGTCAAATTTATTTCTTTCGGATTTTTAAACAAATTTTGAAATTCTTTTTTAAAACTCTCACCAATAACAACGATTAATCAGCCACGTTAAAACTGACATGTTTTTTGCATATCAACACCATTATGTTCAAAATATTTCATTATAATAACGTTTTTTCCTTGTCTTTCCTACAACTCATTTTTTTGTCATCACTCCACTTTTGAAAGACACGTATTTTTGAATCCTGAATGAATATTTTATAAAAATTCAGCGGATGTGTACCCGGCCTCGCTCGGTTTTATAAAGAAGTTATGATGTTGTGAATTATTGCTTGTGCCATAATTGATTTGACAGTGAAAGTAACTATCTCCAAATAAAGAAACTATTTGATAATTTTATTTCATTCCAAACGTTTATTTTTTCAAAACATATCTAAATAATAGAGTTCTTGTGTAGGTACCTACTTGTGTTTTACATTTTGAAAATACTCCTCCCAAAAAAACCTTCTTCTTTTGAATATGCAATCTGTGGCTAACCAGAGTGTTATATCTATGGGCTAATCCAAATAAAACATGGCGGGTTCAATGTTTTTCATACTAATTTTAAATCGTTATAGCAATAGTTTTACATATTGGATTTCATTCAAACTATTTTCTAAACCTTACCGGCATTAATAAGTACAAACTGTGCTATTTTCGGCGAAACCGGTCCAGTAATTTTCGAGAAAATCGAGGACAAACAAATAAACAAACAAATTTTCATTGATTTTTATATACATAGATAAAAACATTTGAAAAAAATATTTATACACTCTTTTTTAAAAATTATTTTTTAACTTCTCCGGGGTTTTCAAAATCCTCACCTGTAAATTATTAACCCGAAAAAAATCGTTTCATCAAAATTATTACAAGCACGAGCATTTATTTATTGTGACTTTTCTAAAATGAATATTCTTTCCAGACTTATAGAAAAGTCAATAGATAACCCATATAAATAAATAAAAAAATCCTTAGGTATTTCGGGTAGAACTTTGCAATCATACAAAAAGATAGCAGCCAAAAAATATTGATAATTCTCAAATTGAAATATGACGTCGAGAAAAATGACAGAAAATAATTAGGTATCGATAACTCAGTTGGTAGAGACCCCAGTCTTAGAGTTTTCTTTATATTTTTTGTGTCTTTTTCTGTTTGATTTGTTAATATAACCTTCTTAAATGGTTATTTCTTAATTTATTAACGCCTTTATGGGCTTTTACCAAAGAGCAAATAATGTATAGAGATACCTTAACACGCAAGTGTAAGAAACCAACATAAAGGGTGCGAGCTAGGTGTGCTGCCAATTTAAGTAAAACAGCAAATATGTAAGAAGATTCTACTTGTTTTTGACTCTTCAATAAATTTATTATAATCTACTTAGCGAAGCACAAATTACGCAAAACAAATGTGGACGGCAGTGAACTAGGTTGGTGCCTAAATGGGAATTACGTGACATTTGCTTCCAGCAATCGAAATGGCACTTTAAGGCAAGTCTATTTATTCTGACGTCAGTGGCTTTTACGTACAATAATTAGTGGCAAAGTGGAACGAAGGAGAACAGAGGAAGAACATCGATCCGTTGGACTGACTAAGCGTCAGAGGCGTCCGCGGCTTTCCATGCAGCGCAGGACTGCGAGGAGTGGAGGAACCTGCCCATCAGGGCAATTGGAGAGAGAGTCACGTTCCTCAGCGATGAAGCAACGACTCGAGAAGAAGCAAATAATAAGAAGATGTGTACGAGTATTTCGAAAAGCTTGGTTTAATGTTAATTTTTCCACTAATACAAAGTGATAGAAAAGGCGTCATAACGAAGCGTTCTGTTTCTCGTGTCTTGCTTGCTTTGTGCAAAAATATTTAAAAATAACAAAAATAAACGTAAATGTTTGGAACTTTTGAAGGAACCAACTTTTTTCTACGGTAAGTGGTGATCATATTGCATTCTGGCAAATTTATTCAAATCAACAAGTTATTTGCGATATACGTTTTTTAGAGCATACTAATTCTGCTGTTAAAAATTATAACGGAGGGACGAATGTCTGCTTTAGTTACGACATTCTTTGGGTTAATTTTTAACTTAGAAGAGACTAAAGATGGCTACGTTGAATTGCCCATTATTTTTATGTTATTAAAACAATCATTGAAGAACATAATGTTAACATAACCTAAATGAAACATTAAACCGAAAAAAACAACAGAAAATAAAAAGATATCAGTCGCACCAGGGACTCGAACCCAGGACCTCTGTCTTTCCGGTACAACCGCTTTACCAACGTAGCTAATGAGACCAGTTCAATTTACGCCATCTTCATCGATGTCACATCTCTAATTCAAGACTTTGTCAATATTATCCTCCATTTTTAATCCCATATTAAAACAATTTGAGAGGCGGTTATGGGTACCGCCGCCCGGGAATCATTCATTGGATAAGCAAAATCTCTTTCATAGATCACCCCAAGTGGTTCGCTACGGTAAGTGACTTAGCAGGGGTGCCCGAGTTCATGGGGGGAGATTTATCCAGGTCTTGACGTCGGATGCGTCTGTCCACCAACTGAGTGGCGTGCCGGATTGAGAGAGATCGGTTGAGGGTGATCCCTTGACCTCTCCAGCCAGACTCTCTCCATTCATCACCTTGCACCGCAGTGGGAAGGATGGATTAACCCTTTGATTCAAGTCGTTCATAATATTCCTTCTATCTCCCTTAATCTTAAGTTCAGATATGTGTTTTAGAAAGAGAGAACTTCAGATCTCACTTTACATCATATTCTGGTAGTAGATCGATAGTGTTGATACGTCCGTCACTTCTGGACACACTGACCCCCAGATTCGTACCCACCTCTCATACCCTTTTCCTTCCTAGAAAAATGTGATCGCGAATATTCATAATAATTTTAAATTTAACCTTAAGGAGACGAAGAAGAGGAATATCGCAGTTGGGTGTTTTTTGCAAAGCTTCCATCACGTAATTAAAGCGTGAACCACGTAACAATAATAACAAAATCATAAACACGGAAAGCCACATTACATTCATTATCAAAATTAATCGTCACACGTATTAATAGTCTGAAACATAATGCAATAATTAGTGGTCTTGTGATGCCATTGTCGGTGTACATCACGAGGGGGATAATGTGTGCAATTAATTCGCGGATTATAATTATTCCGGCGGCGGGTTCGATTTGCCAAATACTATTTTGGAATGCTATTCTGTGAGCAGGAGTCGTGTTGGCTACTTGCTTGTCTTAGATCAACGGACATGTGGCAGGGGTGACGGATTTACAACGTGGCTCACCTTGTCTAACCCTTCTGGGGCACTAGCACGAAAGCCAACGTCGACAAAAGTCTTAATCGACAATATTGGCTATAAGTCGAATTAATTGCTGCCATTATAACGCTTTTTCTGGTTGCATCATCGTTGTTTGTTATTTTTCTGGAATCTCTTATTATCTGTGTTTAAGATGCCTAGGTATACCCGTACATATGTACCAGTGGCGTGCAGTCCATACAGACTGAAAAGCTGTGCCTACCCTAATAAAAAACGATCAATTAAAATATTTTTTCCATAATTTTGTGAACCTTTTTTATGACAAAATGATTTTATACTTTTTGGTTGGAACCTCCCTTTGGCCATATATTTGACTTCCTCAATCTACTTTTTTAACGGGATACATAACGCAAGGCCATGCATCCGCACACTGCTTGCACTAAAGCTGTGAAAGTCACTGTTAATATTTTTTGTACGCGCTAGTACCCTAACTTAAAAAACTACACACAGCCCACCTTAGGACATAGAACAATGCACGCCACTGCTATGTAGTCTGTTAATATTATATATAGTAAACGGTTTTTCGATTAGAATTCTAATAATTCAATTAGTAACAATAAACTAGAAAAACAATAAAAAAAAATGCTTATGTAATTTACCGTACCCATAACTTGAACTATTATATTAGCATATTGTAAACAGCGCTCCGTTAAAATTTCGCATTTAAAATCCACGCGACCGAACACTACGACAACACTAGAGCAACCCGATATTTCCTTAGATGGTGTGCTGTATGGATTCAGCACATACCATATGGACTCACGATCCCAACAAAATACTTCAAATAAAAAATCCAAAACATCACAATCCCCCTGACGGTGAAATTGAATAACCTAGGCCGAGCCATGTCGAAGTTTGTGCCCGGCGCTAAGGAAGGAATGTTTAAAGACACGTAACCTCGGGAGTTTGACGAGTGTCACCGAGATGGCCCCCTATCGGTCACTTTAGCGGCCAGCTGAACTTTTGCACAATAATGATGCAAGTTAAATGTTATTATTTTATAATTTCTTCGAATGCTTTGTAACTTTGTGGCATCATTATTAATTATATAAATTGAAAATACACTTTGTATATACCACTTTACTTAAAATATATAAATATTTCTACATGTTTCGATAGCAATGCTATCATGTGCAATGCTATCATGACGGCCTCCATGGTCGAGGGGTAAGGCTCTCGACTACGAATCCGAAGGTCGCGGGTTCAAATCCCGGCGTGCGCAGTAAATTTTATTTAATTAATTTGAGCTGTTTCACAATTAATTATTTAAAAAATAATATATAGTATATTTGCGCACGTTCCAGAGTGGAAGATACTCTCTGTATCGCCCTGGTGAAAGACCACCATTCAGAATTGAAACGTTGCTTGAAATGGCTTTTAACCGTGTTTGGTGACCAGATCTGAATAGCCAGGTACTTCCCCACTTTCCTCTTCCCCTACCCAATACCTTCAGCCTCACAACATTCCCCAATTGGGAATGCCATAGTCTCACTGGCTCCAGACGTTGGGAGCAGTTTGGGACTCTTGTGCGGTATTCATATAAAAAAAAAAAAAAATGTATTCATTTATTCCTGAAGATGATAGCATTGCTATCGAAACATGTAGAAATATTTATATATTTTAAGTAAAGTGGTATATACAAAGTGTATTTTCAATTTATATAGTTATTATTTTACTTTCTATGTACTACATATTTGCAGGTTTTTTATTTTCTTATTCCCGCATTTCTCTAACCGTTTCCTTTTGATGGCATTATTTGTAAATCTACTAGTAAAACGATCAGATTATAATGCATACTTTTGTTTTCGTATTCAAAATTCAATAATGTTTTAGATAAAACTGTATATTCCCAAGTTAAGAAAGTTCACAAACGCTGCATTGTTTTGCTAGTACCCCCTCCCACCAACTTTATTTAAATTATGTGACTGCCTCTGTATTCGACGATTCGCTTCGATTTCTGATTGAACACCCGGTTAAAAAGACCACGCACCGCCACTGGATTTGAAGCAAAGGAAAAAAATTAAGTTATGATGATGTTAGAATAAAGCGTTCTTGATAAATGATTACAGGCAAATGAATGAAAAATATTTTTTTTCGTGCGGCGCATGAATGTGAAGCGAGGTTCAAACGAATCAACCTCCATAATACAGTTTTACCGATCCGCTCGGATATCTGGCACCCCTGATGAAGAGAGCACACGAAAACAAGGAATCATGTGTCAAATAACGTCATCTACAGGAATCAGGCGTCTCGTCTTACAAAAGCAAAAGCTGGCGATTAAATTTAGAAGTCCAAGCTCTTGGTCTGGATATAGAAGAGCAATTTATTTTTAATTATGCCTGTCAGTTAGGTCTATTTTTGGTAGCGATTTAGCGCGAATTGCTATCACGTGACAGGGGAGCGCATAAAATTGGGGAAGAGATTTCCATGTTTTCGTTTATGTCGTGTCTGCTTCAGTTTTGGCAAAGACGTTTTAAAAATGGGAATATTCAATGCTCCATTCATCCCACAACCAGAACAAGCCAAAATATACGTACACTTCTGTGGCGTTTGGGCAAAACGGTATCTTCTTATGTTACAGTCTTCTGACATGTTTAGATCCAACTCACCGTTATAATTGTTCAAATGTCATCACGTGATCACGGTGTTCAGGATGTTTTCAAATTAAATACAAATGTCAGGACTGTCAGGAAAATAAAGGAATCAGTAACCGTGTTCTTACACTTAAAAGAAAATGCTGTTTATTTCCAAATGTAAGTGGATGAATGGGTCTAGTTCCCACCCAGGCATCGTGGGTTTAATTCCTTTGCTAGCTAAGTCCTCCATCATTACACAAAGAAAATTTCCACTAATAATTATGGTAGTACGAGCTTCTCAAATATTATTACGTTGTTCCTAATCTGGGTAGTATAATTTAAACTGTAAAAGCTTCCTAAGTTAACTGGAAAGGTAGCCTGGTGATAGATTTCGCGAGTTGAGTCATCTTTTAGATAGAGGATTGCATTTTAAAAGAGAGGATTAGAGTTTTTTTAAGCCATTTTTGATTAGTGCAAAAATACATTGAAAGAAGGAGAAAAAACAACAATTTCACAACAAATCTCAGAGCGTTGACAACAAAAGCCCGGCAAAACGATAATTTAACTGAAAGTTCAAGCAGATATAATTAAACGTCTCACTTTTCTCTTGATATACACATTCCTTGCTTCATTCACTATTATACTTTTTTTACTTATGGACTGAGACTCATGAGACAATCGAACTCAAATATTTGATTCCCTTGATCGTGCGATGAATTTCTCTAACGTCAATGACAGCTTATTCCATTCACTATGTCATCACAGCATATATTATGATGAGACTCCTTAATTATACTGTCCCTTTCTTAATCTAATTCATTATGCCTTCATTTGTTTTGCATTCTGACCTGTTACTTGGAACTAGATAATTTATTTATTTATTTGTAAGAAACAAACAGCTTTTAATACACATACCTGTTTTAACAAAAGGTAAGCCAACAAAGTTTCTTGTGCTAACAGTGGTTAAATGTAGATATTTTATTTATGAAGCTAACAAGATAAACAAAAAACAAAATAAGAAGGAAGGGGGGAGAGGAAGAGGAAAATAGGATCGGACAGGAGATGGTCTTGATACATTTTATACTCATCTGTGCATCAATTTGTGATCGTACGTATCACTTCGGTTATTTATTTTGAAAGGGTATTGCGAAGATTGTCGGTATTTTGAAAGGGTATTGTGAAGAATGTCGATATTTTGAAAGGGTATTGTGAATAATGTCGATATTTTGAAAGGGTATTGTGAAGAATGTCGATATTTTGAAAGGGTATTGTGAAGAATGTCGATATTTCGAAAGGATATTGTGAAGAATGTCGATATTTTGAAAGGGTATTGTGAAGAATGTCGATATTTTGATAAATGGTTCAAGCGATCTAATTTTTTTTTTTTGCATAGTATTTTCAACTTTCTTTTTACTTCTTCGTCATTCAATTCTATACCGCAGTGACATAATATACCAGTGTTGACAGTAGAACTCCTCTATGGACCGCTAGATTAACCACCTACGACAAATAAGATAACCTAGAAAGATACCGAAAAAAGCAAACAAATCCGAAAAAAATCTTACATGAAAATTACACAAAATCGCCATTGATAGAAACGCGCGGAAAATCTGGTGAATTACTTCTGGCGCCGACAAGACAAAAAACTATTTATTTTCATTAGAAAATTCTCATAGTCATTTTAACGAAAGACAATCACCAGGCTGCAAGACTTTGCGTATTCAAATATATCTGCTACCTGTTGTAGTTCTCATGCAGACGGATTTATATAAACAGTAATTATTAAAGAATTGACATATAAGCAAAAAGAAATCCTCGAACACTAACAGTACATAGTCTAAAATAACTTACAGCGTTGTGTTTGGTAATTAAAAATCTCAAGGTCCCCAAACAGAATTGTTATTGAATTTTTTTGTACCAATAAACAAGTTTTTTGGTGCCTCTCTTCATTGCCAGTAGTAGCACATCTTAGATCTCACTCATATAACATATTTTTTAGCCTTGCTCCACCCATTGCGTGCATAAAATATTATTAAAAACAATAATCCCACAAGGCGAATATAATTACATGCATAGGCGAGGCCCATGCGTGGGTATACTTGGAATATAATGGAAGCATATTTCAGAATAATGGAAGGATGTGTACAATAACACTAGACTATCGGAGATGTGCTTCGAATATATAAAAATCAATGTAAGCTTGTCTGTTTGTTTGTCTTCGATGTTTTCGAAAATCACTGATCACTGGACCGGTTTCGCTGAAAATAGCACAGTTTGTTTTTATTAGTGCCGGGAGGGTTTAGAAAGTAGTTTAAATGAAATCCAATATGTAAAACTGTTGCTATAACGTTTTAAAATTAGTATGAAAAACATTGAACCCGCCATCTTTTATTTAGGTTAACCCATAGATATAACACTCCTGATTGCATATTCAAAATAAGAAGTTGTTTTGGGTAGAATATTTTCATAATGGAAAACACGAGAAGGTACCTACTTTAAGAACTTTATGATTTAGATATATTTTGAAAAAATAAATGTTTGGAATGAAATAATATATTCAAACGAATGTTTCTTTATTTGTTGATAGTTACTTTCGCTGTCAAAGACAGTAAAATAAAACACGTAGTACGTGGCAGTAGGCCCTACAGGAAATCATTTGTCTAAGGATTGGTGTCAATTTTGAGGATGATGTGCGGGGGGGGGTTATTTTTGGGGAAAGAAGGAGTAAACCTGGGTTAAACATACCCATATTGTAGGAGGGAGAAAACACAGATGCTGGAGAATTAATCGTGGATAATTGGAGTTCAATAAACGACCCGTTCTTACGTGCCAAATGTTAACCGGATAACAAAAAAGATACCGGTAGAACGAGGACGGCATTCTTACTTGAAGTCTGTGCTTCAAAGATTACAATCCATTTGTTAAGATAGGGGAATTTATCAAATTTTTCTGTTGTCAAATGTTAATGTAATAAAACTTCTATTAAACTAACACTTTGTTATTTATTAACAAATAACATGATGCACGTAATCTCTATGTAAAGAATTCGGAGAGCCAATAAGATAAGCTAGTACTAATACAATCATAATAATCGGTCTGCCTGACCTTGAGAGGTTCTCAGGTATCACTCCTGTACTGTCTTGCCGACAGTGTCATCTATGTGAGGCAATCGAAACTAAGATGTTACAGTTGCCATGCATAAAAATATAATAATAAATAAAATTAAAATAACAGACCAACGGACTTCTCAAAGCCCAACAAAACTGGCGATGCATTAAAGTGGCAAAGGAAACTGCAGTAGAGAAGTTAATGGGGCGACCAACGACAGGACAGTAGCTGGAATCACGATACGGGAATAGACATGACTAGAATCGTAACAGGAAAAACAAATAGAAACATATTCGGTATGTGCCAACTCCATTTTCAGATCGCAGAAGAGAAACACGAATCGATTTAATGGAAAACACAAAAAACATGATTTATTTTAAGGGAGAAAGTCAACACAATATAATTTTCTGTCATTTAGTGTCATTAGTGTCAAAACAAAATAAATGTTACCTATCAAAATCAAAAATAAAAAAAGAAGCAATGATAACTTTCAGGTTCATGGGTTTTTTCTTTAGTCCAACATTTTGTGTTAAATATTCTCAGTATTGCCCTGGTTAAATAACAGCATTCAGAATCAAAACAATTTTGGTAAGCAGATTTTAATAGTCAGGTACTTTCCCACCTTCCTCTTTCCCACCTCCTTCCCCTTTCCAGTCCTCCAGCTTCACAAAATACCCCAATTGTTGATGCCATTGTCTCACTGACTTCGGGCACTTTTGAAGGATTTATATTTTAAAAAATTACCCTTCATGAATAATATTTCAATCGGGAAGTTAGGAAGGTATTTCAGATGTCAACATCTATTTATATACATAAAGAAGTGTCCCGGACGGTGTTGGTTTGTTTGTTTTTTTTTTGTATATAAACTTTCAGTTTTATTCCAAGCTTCACAAAGTTTTAACAAAACAAGAGGAAGATCACTGACTGCATGAGATTTCGAGAAACCATCCCCATCTCTCTTTCTCACCCCTTAAAGCAGAATTTTGGTACTTCTAGATTAAATTTTGCATACTTGACGTTCTAAATAAGATGAAAATTACTGGGTGGGTTAGAGGTAAGGGGATAGGGTAAGGATAGCGGTAAGGGTAGGGTCATTTGAAATAACAGGAAGATGCTGGGTAGGGAATGGGGTAATGCATCACAAACTCAGAACTTTACTTCAAACCATTCATAACCACGGGCAACGTAGGGTAATTCAGGTAGTTATCTAATAAAGTAGAAATCTGATTGTATGTAGCGGAAAAAACTCTTGAATGATGAGTTCTGGCGTCTTTCGCTTTGGCCAAAATATCAAGGTCAGCGAAACATAACTATGGAGCCTTAAAATATACACACAAACTATCGTCCATGTCTTTATAGATCACGAACACAGAGCTGCCTAAACGTACATACTTTTTTACATTAACTCCACACGGGAGTGTCCTGTGGAAAATAATTTCCCTTAAGGCCCATGACATCTTTGGGAATGCTGTGTGGATGGGAATTTGATGGTCAGTGTGTCCAAGAGTGACGGATATATTAATCCATTCCTTCCACTGCAGTGCAAGGCGATGGGTCGAGAGAATCTTTCTAGGCCTCTCCCAGTTGCAGTTGAAGGACAGACGTATCCGCCACCAAGACCTGGACAAACCTCGCCCCATGATTTCGGGTACCCCTGCTAAGCCACCAAACGTAGCGATCCACTGGGGTGATCTATGGCAGAGATGTTGGTTATCTAATTAACGTGTCTCGGGGGGCGGCATCCATACCCGTCTCTCAAATTACAATTTTAATAACTGATTGAAATTTGCGAGACGGTATCTCATAATGACCATTTTTGAACAGATGTTCGATTGTATCTTAGAAATCATAACACTTTTACAAGAATTTGATCGCGAGCGCGGGGGGTCGTTAAACTACAAGACATTATCGAACAGTGAAAATTAAACACGGATTTCATGCAGCATTCTTAGAAATGCCATTAATTCCGGAGGATAATAATAAAAGCTCGATGTTTCGAAACATATTTATAGCCGGTTGATGCCCCTTGCGGTAAAACCGTTAGGCCACCCCCGGATCCATCGATCCGTCTGCACTTTCCCTCCCAGATCAACAGCTATGCGGCATTTTGATGGATTTAATTGGACCACCGGTGACGAGAGCGTTTACAATAATTTAATAAAGTGATGTAGAATTCTGATAAACATTAAAAATCTGAGAAGTCATGAATTATTCTAACAGTATAGACGAGTTTGAAATTGGTGCTATCACAATATTGTCTCTGGCATTGAAACAACTTGCTTCACAAACAAAATGAATATCTCTAAAATTAAAGAAATCACTTTATATAATTTTAATCGTTTCTTCAATAACTGCATAATTATTGTGTGGCGTCATAAAATTAATATGAAATGATTTGTTTACACCACTGCTTAATATATAAATATCAACATGTTTCGGAAGCGAAACTTTATCAGGGTACCTCAAGCATCATCGGGGTACAAAATGATGATGCTTGTGTTAAGCGAAACCGGTCGGTCTTATTCTATATATATATATTTTTAATTTTTTTTTATTATATAAAAATCAATGTAAGTTTGTTTGTTTGCTTGTCCTCGATTTTCTCGAAAATTACTGGACGGGTTTCGCTGAAAATAGCACAGTTTGTTCTTATTAGTGCTGGGAAGGTTTAGAAAGCAGTTTGAATGAAATCCAATATGTAAAACCGTTTTTATAATGAGGTAAAATATTCAAATGAATATTTCTTCATTTGGAGATAGTTACTTTCGCTGTCAAATCAATTATGGCACCCTAATGACAAGTGAAAAATTCCGAGCAAGGCCGGGTACACATCAGCTAGTAAAATATAAATAAATTTCGTGGTTATAAACAAAGTGATTGTTTTATTTCATTTCATCCCAATATCATTCAATAAAAATACAAAAATAAGGTCAAAAGATAATTAGAGCCTCCAAAAATGGCTAAAATATATATTTTTTTTAGATATAATACAAATGGCGCTACCACAAAACTTACCTCTGGCATTGAATCTACTTGCCCCAGAAAACAGCGATCACTTTATTGTCTCAATAGATCGAATACAACTATCGCAATGAATAATATTAATGTCAAAAACCCAACTATAATAACAACCGAAATAGAATATTACGGATAATGATATTGGATAAAAAAGAAGATACGTATAATGGCAAATGGTGCTACCAAAAAAAACTATGACCTTTGAAAATAACAATCACAATAAACTATAAAGCTTTAATAAATCTTTTCGAATTTTCTTGTCTCAATATCGATTTCAATATTTGTTATTTCAAGGAAAAAAGAGATAAACGTCACAAAACCAAAACCAACAACTAAAATAACAAATTGCAGATAACATGGTAAATAGTGCTAGCACAGTAATTACCTCTGACATTGAAACTACATTCCCCCAAAAATAACAATCATTAAATAAATAAAAATAAAAACCCGTTAAATCGGTTTGTTTCTATAGATCTTGAAATCCACATCCACATTCACTCAAACACTAACAGAAATTGAAAAGTATTGTAGAATAATTATTTTTATCTCTGGCATTGAAACTACTTGCCCCAGAAAATCGCTTAAATAACTATAAAGCTTAAAGAAATATTATTGAATCTCCCTGTCTCAATATCTCGAATTCTACATTTGCGGAGTATAGTGATTAACCTAATTCAAAATTATTTACTAAAACACTTTGGACCCACGTGAAGCAAAATAAGTCTAGTGCCAGCTACTTCTCGGAATCGGAATTATAGCGAATTCTGACAAGAATTTGTTTTGCTTTTAAAACCTCATCATGTATTTAAAATCTCGTAAAATAAGGTATGTTCCATTATTCATTTTTAAGATAACAGAAATTTTTTAATCACCGAAATACTGACGTGCCAAAAATTCCAACATTTCTTCGGTTTCAATCGGTGTTACATCAAAGTTCGCCTATTCGCAGAATTTAGGAAGATAATTCAAGAAATCGTTTGGGCTAGCGAAAATTAAATTGGACATAACGAAATAAATGATACTAGAATAGAAAAAGGAATTTGACATTACTTATTTTGACATATTTGTAGTACATGTTTAAAAAAAAAAAACATAAAACAAAAAGACAATCAAATAGAAAATTGAACGCAACAAAATACTCACTCGTTAAAGATACTAGAATAGTACTCTAAGGAAGATTGGAAGACGTTCACGGCTGGTATACGAGAATATGGCTCTGTCACAAAACCTAGATTATTACAGAGGTTGAGCAACAAAAAATAATTATGCTATATAGCTTTTGAGCAGTTAGTTTTTTTTTTAATTAACTGATAATTAAAAATGATTTTAATGATTAATATTTTTAGTTTCTTCCAACTAAAAGGCCTCAAACTGATAGAGAAGCTTATCAAAGCTACTTAAGCCGAAAAATAATTCTTTAAAACTTTTGGTAAAAAGCAAAAAGCTGGTTTTTTAAGATGGCAGATTTTTTTTACAAAATATTATGTAAATTGGTAAAAAATAATCTATCGGTCATTAAAATGCCAGCTCTTGTTCTGGAATTTACTAAAATTACCAACGTGATGTCTCTTCCTAATCTTTTCATTCCATTTCTCCTTTTTTAAAGCATGATCATTTTTAACCTTACGTAATTCTCGATAGTAAAAACGTCATTGTACTACTCAACTGACTTAGTGCAATTAGGAATTTTGCGACCTTCACACTGTAACCGAAGACAAAAATACAATATTTTGTCGGTTATCATTTATCGAGGAGGAATGAGTGAAGGAATGGAAATTAATTAATAAATTGTATGATTAAGACTCACCCTTTTCCTTCTCGCCGTCTTTGGCCAGAAATCCTGTTGTTAAAGCTTTCCTCTTGAGGAGGTAGGCTCTTCTTTTTGGTTTGTGGGTTGCAGCTGCTGCAGTCTCTGAAAACGGAAAAATGAAAATTATTGTTGCTTTTTCAATTATTCTTATTTTCTCTTTTCCCTGGCATAAATGATTGAATTCTTCACAGTGTGGAGCAGGCCACTAAATAAACCCAATTTATGTAAGGAAACACAAACAAATTTAGCTCATTTAGCCAGTGAGTCTCATGATATGAATTCCAATACACGCCTTCATTACGATCCTCTTGAATGACTTTTTTTATCTTCTGTTTATATATTTATTTGATTATACGTCCATCGGGGTTTTTACATGGATTTTTATAACATTATAACACACAGTTATTAAACCATAAAAAAATGTTAAATAATATTTTTAAAACGTTTAACAATAACATCAAATAGAAAACTAAAACAACATTATAACACAAATCATTAAAGCTACATTATCCAATCTACAGTAATTGATTGTAGGATTCATCAAATTGTTGGTATATCAACAATAACTTCAAACTTGTTGCTCAGATCATGCATCCTATTGGTTAGTGAGTGTGACTGATAGTTGGTTGTGTACGTGTTGTAGAAAAACGTTGCATTTTGTCTTGTGTTCCTCGTTGTATTTAGATCAGTAGTGGTTTAAAACGGCCTTGGCGCGAGTAATTAGCTTAATTTACCTGGACAATTCAACGAACCCAGTACCGTTGTTACTATCATCATTAGTCATAGTCTATTTAATGCCAGGTGAAGGTCTCCCCAATCTTATTCCTCCCCACTACCAATCTCTATAGAGTCTACAGCAGTGATGCATAACCCGAGGCCAGCGGGCCTTTTCATGCGGTCTATTTGTCTAAATGAAATAGATAAACAATCGACGGCTTTAAGGGGATCGACTTCCTAAAGTTCCAACGAAATAACGCCTCCTTATGCAGGTGGCGAAAAGGTTGAAATTCCCGCTTAATACTGCCCGCTGTTTCGATTTACCCAAAAAAAAAATGAAAACGCGCGATTTATCTTATTTTGTAAAACTCACGCATAATTATGCGTGAGTTTTACAAATTTATTTATTATTATTAAAATGTTTTTCGGCCATATTCTAAGAAACTTAATTTTCCAAGATGAACAATACAACAATATCGTGAAAAGAGTTTGTAGGTAAGAAATTTTGCACTTTAAACATTTTTGACTGATACTTTATTTATTCCTAATCTTATAAAAAGACTCACTAAAAAATCCCCAGTTAAACGAAAGGCCAAGGCGTGTTCTACTTGCAGTATTTAATTAAATAATCTATGATATTTTTATGCCATCAAATTTTCAAACCTAAAACACATGATTTGAAAAACGCATCACCTTAATTGGTTGGTTCGATCTAGGCCCTAGAACTTATTTTTTAAACCGCTTTCATTATGTGCGCTGTAATGGATGTTTTGAATAGGTTCAATGTTATACGGGTACGCAATCAAATGTTATTCTGAAAACATAGAAGTAACGGATGTGAGTTTTGACATTTCTTATTTAAAAGCAATCGTTCGGATTTTCGGGTGCTACGATCAAAATATTTAACGGTTTCCGTTCAGTTTTACAAAATACGAAAGGGAATCGCGACAAACTTGCCTGTCTTCAATATTTTGGGTCAGCCGCTAAAATGACAAGCTTTCTTTTCCAAATTTCAGATTTACAAAAATCGACAGGATTCATTGGATCGACCGTGGAGACAGGAATATTTTTCCGGCGGCGCTTTTTTAGGACGTTTTATGATTGTTTTCTTAAAAATGATATACGTTTTACAAAACTCAAGAAGGTTGCCATATCAAATTTCTATTCAAAAACCCCGACTTACGTTCAACAAAAAATAATATGGCATCTATAGATTGGGTGTCAAGTTAAGTTTGGGTAGGTATTTTATATTTTTGGTTTATATTAGACAGGTTCCTACTGGCTCCAGATAGTTGGGATGTTTGTACGGTACTCTCATAAGATAAATAAAATCTACCCTGGCGACGCCACCGACTGAAAAGTTAACATGTACGTGTTACCTACACATATCTCAAATTATATGTGTAGGTAAACTACCCCCTATGGCACGCGAATATATTGGAAAATGATGGTATCCGGCTAAAAAAATTATACGTCCTTGTTTTATCGGTATTTTAATGAAAGATGCTTTTAGGAGCTGGCGTCACTGATCCCTTCGGCACCGGTGCATAGTCGGGAAACACGCCAAACGCGTGCCCAACATTTTTGCACACAGTCGACTTTTGTCACATGAGAACGGGTCGCTTTTACGACTGGTTCCTGTGTTCAACAGTTCGGTTGTGGAATGATCTGCCGGCCTCTGTGTTTCCTCCATCCTACAACATAGGTCTCTTCTAGACCCAAGTTCACCCCAAAGATGATATAGGCCTTGAGGGAAATTATTTCCTTTGGGGTCTCTTGTGTGGAGTTACCATAAAAAATATCACTCAGCTACATAATATAAGGTTTTTCTGTAAAACTAGTGTAATATGCAAGCACTGAACAACCATAAATTCATTTGAATTATATTCTTTTTAAATATGCCAACACACAAGATAAAAGACGATCAGCCTGCCCTCTTTTGTTTGTAAAACAAAATCTTCATTCGCTTTCCTGCGTCTTGCTGAACCGGTCGTGTTATAGAATATACTAGTAACTTGTTGATTCGCATATTGCATCACTCCTAGTTTATAATTTTACCTTCTGAACTTTGTACGCGTTGAGAAATAAATCAATCAAATGGTGACCCTTCTTTTATTAATATCTCCGCGACAATCTTTAACGACAGCGCTTGGTAAGTATTGGTAAGTATACACAATACCGCGCACACCGTCAGACGCGTGTAATACAAATAATCGACCATTAAATAGAATAACACAAAAACGTTAAATCAGTAATATGTAATAATCGTTAAATTGGTGACCCCCGACGTGATTAATTAATTAACTAATTAACCGTTACACCAAAATAACCACATACGTTAAATTGGTGACCCCGACGTGATCATTATTAGCTTATACCGTCGATTCAGTTGGATTTAAGTCAGAATTAAGCCTTCTTGGGCACTGCAGAGAGACTAGATCATTCCACCGACTCTTCACTCACAAAGAATATGTCATTGTAATCACATCTGCTTTTTTTAAACATTTAATGTGGTGAACGTATGTCCAAGTGTATGAAAGGGACAATCGAGTATGAAAGAGACATCACGATTTATGGAAGTATATAAGCGAATAACAAGTTGTCTCGTCTTTCTTCATATGTCAGCTTCATAATTGCAACATTGCGACCAATTCATCAATACACAAACCTCGAATTATTGGAGACGGCATTCCATAGATTTTGGCATATTCCTTACGGTTGGCGCAGCCAGTCCTAATATTTATTTATTATGCCCCATGTGCATAATGTGATATAAATATTTGTCTCCGTGGTTGAGTGGTAACAATCCTTGACTATGAATTCGGAGGTCGCGTGTTCAAATTCCAGCGTGCGCAAGTAAATTTTATATGGTTAAATTGTAATATTTCACAATTTATTATTTAAAAATAACATGTATTATATTTGCGGCACGTTTCAGAGTGGTAGATACTGTCAGTATTGCACTGGTGCTTGAGATGGCTTAAGCCGTATTTGATGACCAGATCTGAATAGCCAGGTATTTCCCCACCTTCATCTCCCCTTTCTTCTTCCCCTCCCTAAGACCTTCAGCCTCACAACATTCTCTAATTGGCTATGCTATAGTCTCATTGGCTCCCGACTGTTGGGAGCAGTTGGGACTCTTGTGCAACATTCATATAAATTTATTTGTAATTCTTAATTGTATGTAGATATTATGTTCATATTGGAATACATGTTACCAATGTACATGTGCTCATTTTAAGTTAAATAAATAAAGGTTCAAAAGATATTGACTTAGTAAAGATGAAAAACACATTGACTCAAAAAATGTTAAGAAGATATTGACTTAGTTAAGATTAGATAAAGAAGATATCGACTCACCATCAGGAATATCAACCGGCACCCCTAGGTTCAGCTGTCTCAGGCGCGCGAGGGCCGCCTGCCGCAGGGCCCGGCGCTCCGCCTCGGCCAGGCCCTGCAGGGGGGCCCCCGCCAGCACCACCTGGTGCCCCGCGGAGCCGTCGGACCACGTGCAGCTGCCCTGGACAATCAGAACAGTAAGAAAATCGCTCGTGTAAAATGGACATACGGTTTCATTTCAATTTCAAATAAAAATCATTCATGATTAAATTGATCAGAAACATGTAACCATCATCAATTATTATTCAAGTATATGACGAAGAAAAATAAAATAACCCTGGGACATGAACAGAATGTAGAAAAAAAGCTAATGATGAATATAACATAAAAATCGGAAAGGCATATTTATCAAAAGCAAGGTATTTCTTTGCCACGACGAGAAAAAGATTAAAAAAGACTTTTGTTTTTTTAATCAGCGAAAACAATATTAACAAATCTCAAATGAAGTATGAATCAGAAAATACTCAGAAAAAAAATGTAACGTTCGCATTTGAGACTCGAACCCAGAACTCCTCGGTCTATCCGGGACCAGCACTCTACCAACTGAGCTAAGTCCACCTTTTTGCTATCTGCCATTTTAGTCGACATCATATTTCAATTTAAGAACTGTTAATATCGTCATCAATTCTCATGTATTTTTTTGGCTTCTATCTTTCTATACATGACGCACGTGCGCAACCCAGTATAATTTCTACATACATAAATACACACTACATCACAATCTACACATCTGCCCTGATGATGGACACTGTAACGCTGTCCGAAACGTTGGCTAAAGTAGGAAGCACAGCAACACGGCATAATATCCCTAAAACGATTCAAGAAAATGCTTTTGGCGTGAAAACCTTAAAACATATCTGACGGTTATTCAGATATAGAATTTATACAAATGTATTTCAATAATGTTCCAGATTTTCTAGTAGATACTCTCAGATTTGTCTAAGGCAAAAAAACACCATGCTTCAATATTAAAACGATCTGGATATGGCTTTTGCTATATTTACTACCGAATCGGCTAGTGTCGGGTTCCCACCCAGTCCCCCATCATTGCACGAGCAACATTTTCAGCTTATAATGATAGTGTTCAGTGTCATGGAAGGATCATTTCATTTAGATTATTAGTATTGTTTATTTTAATGTTATTCTTTGTTTGACCGTTTTAGTTCATTTTAGTATGTGATTGCACCTCTATGTTAGAAATTGCTCACACAATTTATTAAATTAATTGACAATTTATCTCAAGTAACGCAATTCATTTCTATAATATAATAATAATAATAAAAATAATGTTTTACAATGTTCTTTTTTTTTATAACAAAATAATAAATAATTATATCCTCACTGGAATTTCCCTTGCTGAGGATTTCCCTTGCTGAGGACTTCATTTACAAAATATTAAATTACGTGCTTTTATTTTTTTAATGATTTTTAACTGTCTAATTCTTTCGTCTTCCCTAACTAAATTCTCAATAAACAAGTGGCTTCAGTAACTAACTTGCTGTAGAGAGATTCAAGCCTTGTTAAAACATGAATGTATTAATCATCAAAAATATGCAAAAGTGTCAATAGCCAAGTGTTTTTATTTAACGAGTTAACAATAATTTCATCTGCGTCAACTTTCTCGATGTTATTCGATTCACCCATAAAAGTCCAAGATTTACAACCTTGGGTCAAATCGAGGACTTTATGGTGCAGACAGTTAGTAATAGGAGTAATTCAATTCCATATTGGCAGGTTATTCGTAATATGGGAAAAGTTATTCGTCCTTTTTTGAAAGAACTTAGGTTCTGAATATCCAGACATTTCACAAACGCTCTCTTCCCTTTCTTCGAATTCCCTCCACTCGACAATATTCCCTTACTAGGAGCATCTTAGTTTCATTTACCCCAAATTAAGTCACAATTATCAAATCTGGATAAATTTCAAACAAATCTCAAGAGATTCCCAACGTTCTTTCTCCATAAAATTAGATGGCACGTTCCAGAGTGGAAGATACTCTCAGTATCGTCCTGGTGAAAGACCACAATTCATAATTGAAACGTTGGTTGAAATGGCTTCTAGCCGTGTTTGGTGACCAGATCTGAATAGCCAAGTATTTCCCCACCTTTCTCTTCCCCGTCTCCTTTCCATCCCCAATACCTCGAGCCTCACAAAATACCCCAATTGGGCAAGCCACAGTCTCACTGGCTCCAGACGGTTGGGAGCAGTTGGGTTTCTTGTGCGGTATTCATATAAAAAAAGACGGTGCATTCTCTTCAATGAGGGTTCTAATCGATGGTTCCCCCAAGGTTCAATATTAGTCCCCATCCTGTTTAATTTATACACCAGCGACATTCCTAGACCAATAGGTCATAACACTAAAAATATGGAAATTTAGAGATGATACTAATATTATGTCAAGCTCTACTCAAGCGCACATAATAAATCCTTTAAAAAGCGCAGCCACAATTTTCACACGTAGAATGTCGAAATGACACTGAAATGTCAAAATATTTGGGAGGAGTGTTGGACCAAGTCAATAAAGTGCTTAGGATTCGTTTTATACCCAAAACTCGCTTAGAATAAGCATATCCAAGAAAAAGTTACATTCAAAAATCGCGCCATAAGTTCTTTCTACCCCATGCTGGGTAAGAATAGTAAAGTATCTAAAGACAATAAAATACTACTATACAAGACCACTCTCAGAACCACACTTTCATGTGTTGCACTTATTTGGGGAAACGCAGCAAAAACAAATAATAAAACTCTTATAAAACCCACAAAATAATGTCATTCGACTAATATTCAATGCTCTTTCGTGGATCAGGGTTAACACTCTACACAGAGACATAAAAAATCCTCTGATAAGGGAATGAATTAAATAACTTTCTGAATCATTTAATGCCAAATTATTCTGCCATGGAAAGCCATCAAGCTATGATGCAAATTCTACATTTAAATATAAAATACCAAAAATGGTTATACAAATCGAGTAACTCCTGTAGCATCCCTGCACTTGGTTTTTAACACATTTTTACCATTCCCACAATTTCAATAAAACATCTAAAACGTAACCGTAAAAAGATTATTTTTATAATAATGGTATTCTGAATTTAAATTAGACCCAAGATTCCCAAGAATTCAATTTGTTCAGTTTATGCTCTATTATTTTTGGTCCAATTTAAACCTGTGATGAGACCAGTACTGAATATAAATACGTCGAAAGTTAGTTAGAGTCATATACAATGTAAAATTGGCAACTGTTTGAGATAATTCGGCTGAAATTTTTTTATGCAATTAAACCTGCTTTTATGTGAATAGTGAAACACGTCTGGTGTTTCATTATTGTGGTCGTTATATCATCGCCAGAGCACATGGAACCGGCCGAACCAGTTGATGCATCTTTCTATTTGACGAGATGACTCAGACGAAAACACCAATCGCTCCACAGGGTCACCACGAAATGATACGGTAGTTTCAAATGTTGTTGTGGTGTGTTGATTTATTATGGTAATTAATTAAGTGTCGAGTAATCAGCGAGTTGCGAAAATGTGTATTTTCAAATTAGATTTTTTTAATAATACCATCCCTCTCAATGTCCCTCTCATGTGTTATAATGAAAGGAAGGATTTAAAAAAAAAAAAAAACAGGAAAAATTATAAAATCGTCAGATGACAACTTTGATTGCATTCTGCAATTTGGAACCATATATAAAATATATATTACGCGCAATATAGTAGATACACAATGTTATATACTAAAGTTTAAAACAAATACTTTGTTTTGAACGCTAAATTTATTTAAAATTCATGTACAGTGTGGTAAAACCACGTATGATCGTCTGAAAATATTCTACCCAAAAAACTTTTTTCTTTTGTATATGCAATCTGTGGCTAACCAGAGTGTTATATTTATGGGCTAACCTAAATAGAACATGGCGGGTTCAACGTTCAATAGCAATATTAAGAAAGGGACGCTTGGATGGTTTGGGCATGTAGAGCGAATGAACGAAGAAAGGAGTGGAAGGAGAATATATGACGCGAATGTCAATGGAAGAAGAAGCAGGGGACGCCCGATGAAGACATGGCACGATCAAGTGAATCAAATACTTGAGTCGGACCATGTCAGAAGTCGGAATAACAGAAGAGAATGTATGAGACGATGTATGAATGTGAATGAAGCAAGAAGTGTATTCCAAGATCGAGTTGTTTGGCGGTCCGTCCTCTCTGCCTACCCCTGCGGCGAAACGGCCTGATGGTTAGTTAGTTAGTTAGTTACAACCGATTTTGCTTATGCCAAACTTCATCAGGGTAATATTTAAAACTGAACAAAAATACATAGAGACGCGAATATTCTACACAAAAAATGGTTTTGACACTAGATTAGACATTTAGAAGCTTTATAAATAAAGAAAGACCTTAAAATTGATAGTAAAATCCTTAATAATCAACGTAACTTATCCTACAGTCTTATATTAGACAATGTATTTCCCACTTCTCCTTAATCCCTCCCTCCTTTGACATTCTGTCTCTTTTTTATATATGTTGTCCCATTCTATTCTCACTGTTCCATTGTTTCCTTTTATATTTTGTCTCCCTCTTATTATATTTTGTATGTCTCACCTATATATATATATATATATAGGAAGAAGGGGAAGAGGAAGGTGGAGAAACACCTGGCTATTCAGATCTGGTCACCAAACACGGCTAGAAGCCATTTCAACCAACGTTTCAATTATGAATTGTGGTCTTTCACCAGGACGATACTGAGAGTATCTTCCACTCTGGAACGTGCCATCTAATTTTATGGAGAAAGAACGTTGGGAATCTCTTGAGATTTGTTTGAAATTTATCCAGATTTGATAATTGTGACTTAATTTGGGAGTTAGTTTTTACTTTATGGTTACTTTATTTACCTTAGATTAATCATTAATAATAGCCACAATTATTAAATGCAACAGTGTAATCATGCCACTATTAATTGAAAAATCGTAATCGTGTTGAGATTATTGATTGAAAAATAGTAATTAAGTGAATTAATTATTGAAAAATTATGGTTTTACGATTATCGTTTGAAATGTCGTAAACATATTGTCATTATTGGTTGTAAAATAGTCGACGGCCTCCATGGTCGAGGGGTAAGGCTCTCGACTACGAATCCGAAGGTCGCAGGTTCAAATCCCGGCGTGCGCAAGTAGTTTTTATTTAATTAATTTGTGTTGTTCCACAATTAATTCATTTAAAAATAATATATATTATATTTGCGCACGTTCCAGAGTGGAAGATTCTCTCAGTATCGCCCTGGTGAAATACCACCATTCAGAATTGAAACGTTGCTTGAAATGGCTTTTAGCCGTGTTTGGTGACCAGATCAGAATAGCCAAGTATTCCCCACCTTCCTCTTCCCCTTCTCCTTCCCCTCCCCAATACCTTCAGCTTCACAACATTCCCCAATTGGGAATGCCATAGTCTCACTGGCTCCAGACGCTTGGGAGCAGTTGGGATTCTTGTGCGGTATTCATATAAAAAAAAATATTTAAAAAATCACAAATTGAAAAATTGTAATCATGTGATTTAAGTTTTAGAAATCGCATTTCAATACTGAAAAATGGTAATAATACGATGTATTATTGATTGAAAAACGGCAAAGGTTCAATTATTAATGATAGATTTACCGTAACCTAAAATATAATATAACCTATATATATATATATATATATGGGCACTCTATGTATTAGTTTTAAATTTCACCCTGACGAAGCTGGTTAATAAATAAGTGGTTCAAAACAAAGTGTTTGTTTTATTTATTGTATAATATATGCCCTATATGGGCTTTTACATATAAAGTTAGTTATAATAAACAGGTGCAAAACACATCACAGTAGGTTCATAGATAATATAACGAACAAATACAGGAATAACATAGTGTAAGTACCATTCTAAGTAATAAGTTCCAGAGGCGAATAATAACATCACTGTATTATCGACATTTAAAATTATGTACTGCAAATTTGTGTTCCAACGTAAATTGGTCGTCTTAAATTAAATTTGAAGTCCACCATAATGCTTATTTTAATATTTTCTTAAATTCTTAAATTTTAAATTTTATATTTCATCATATTTTCAAAGTAGACCGGGTAAAACCTACGTTACGTATACGTCGCCAGTAGCCCTCATATAATTGCTAAAGGTACCTCTAAAATCGCGAAAAATCAATTCCTTTAATGGCCTGTATTTCATAACGTAAAACAAAAATAAATAAATTACTTCTACTCTGTACTAGATATTTACTATACTTTTTGATTAAAAAAAAATCATTAGGTTTAGGTGAGTAGTTTGGCCTCACATCCAAAATAAAGTTTTGTATGAAACAGGCCGCAGAGCCGTTCCTCATAACGCTACTGATTGTATGTACTGTCTGTGGTATTAAATAGATGTAGGAACTTTAGATCACATATTTTGGTTGTCCTCCTTTAAAAAAATCATATTTTCTATCTGAAAGTGCCTTTCCTTCACTGACGTCAGAATTAATAGATTTACCCTCAGTACTATTTCGACGGCAGGAGGCAAAGGTCACGATACACCGATTTTGACACCAGCCTAGTAGTACACTGCCGTACACGTTAGTTTCACGTAATTTTGACTGCGGTAAGCAAATTATAAAACATTTATAAAAAGGGTTAAACTAAATACTCTAATAAAATATTCGGTTTTTGTAAACAGTTGAACCATTTTACTCATTTGATGTTTACTTAAATTGGCCTCACGCCTAGTTCGCACCTCAAAAAAAATTTATATTTATCTATTATAACAATTATAATTTCGCCTGCCCTTTCTAATAATAATAAATGTCAATTATTTTATAGCGCCGTTTAATGACTAAAATCACCTCAAGGAGGCTTTATATCTTGTTAAAGTTTGGAGCTTCTTTTAAATAGATATGTTTTTAGATTTTTCTAAAAGTTTCGATATTTCTTTCTGACCTCAAACTAAATGGAAGGTCATTCTAAGAGTGTGAACCCAGTACATTGAAAGCTCTGTTTACAAATTTAGCAAGATTCGTACGAAAGGGTTCAACCAGTCTGTTCGACGCATCAGATTTGACCGACCTGAGCGTGAGTTGCCTCTGAGTAAGATCTTTCTCCATTGATTGATACAATGGCCAAGAATACCCTGGAAGGTTGAAAGCCAGAAACATTTGAAAAAAAAACCTCTGTGATGAGCGATAAATAAGTGGTACTTCACCGCGTTTTGTTTATTTCTTCCATTTAGAAACATTAAAGAAGATTTTCGTAAACTGTTTTATTTAAAGTAAAACTTCTGGAGACTAATTTCTTTAGGGAGTTAGATTCTGGAGCAAAATTAATGATTTTCACGGCGGGAATAATAAAAATACAACAACTCAAAATTAGTCAGTCTATTATTGATGCCCCTGTTTCATTATTTAAGCGATATTTAAGCGTCTAGACATCGGTGGGCTACTCGGTACTTTCCACCAAAGTCAGCCCACGGAGAGAAACCCACAACAAGAAGAACATCGAACAATGAATCATTCTCCTGTCGACGAGTGATATACTGTAGTTTGCCATTTGACGCGATCAGCTGATTGCCGGGCAGCCATCTTGAATTTGTCGCCATTATTGTTTATTTTTGTCTGTAACTCGTGACCAGAAGATTTCTTATTATAAAGACGAAAGTAAACTAAGCAATAAAGAATTTTAGGTTACGGTAAATCTATCATAGTTTACCGTTTTTTCAATCAATACATCGTATTATTACCACTTTTCGATCAATACATCGTATTATTATCACTTTTCAATCAATACATCGTATTATTATCACTTTTCAATCAATACATCGTATTATAACCACTTTTCAATATAGAAATGCGACCTTTCAAAAATTAAATCGCATGATTACAAATTTTCAATTTGTGTTCACTATTTTACAACCAATAATGTCAATATGATTACGACATTTCAAACGATAATCATAAAACCATAATTTTTCAATGATTAATTCACTTAATTATTACTTTTAAATCAATAATCTCATCATGATTACGATTTTTAAATTAATAGTGGCATGATTACACTCTTCCAATTAATAATAATGGCTATTATTAATGATTAATCTAAGGTAAATAAAGTAACCATAAAGTAAAAACTATTTTATAAACGGAAAAGATTGTTTAAAAATATTTAGGTGAAATCTTTTCTATAAATCTGAAAATCATTTTTTTAAAGGAATATTATACGAATATTCCAACTATAATTAAATCCCCCCAACTACCATTATAAAAAAGCTGAAAATGTCACTTGTGCAATGAACATAAACATAAATTGAACTGGTCTCATTAGCTAAGTTGGTAAAGCTGTTGCCCCGGATAAGCAGAGTACCTGGGTTCGAGTCCCAGATGCGACTAAAATCTTTTTATTTTCTGTTGTTTTTTCCGATTTCATGTTTCATTTAGGTTATGTTAATATTATTTTCTTCAATGATTAAACATTACAATTAGGTTTTTAAATCTCAATAAAAATAATTAATAATTTAAAAAAAATAAATTGAATGACGAATAGCATGGACGCGAACCCGTCGTTATCAACTACTCGGCTACAAACCGGTCCATTGATATTTTGTATGCACAGCAACCATTTAGATTTTCGGTGTTCATTTTGATTTTGTTTATTTGAGTTTGAATGCACAGCCACATTGTGAATATCAGTTTCCACATTGTTTTTGTTTATTTGAGTTGTATGCACAGCCACCATTTTGAATTTCGGTTTCCATATTGTTTTGGTTTATTTTTGTTTGCACGTGTTTACACCGAATTAGCCAAGTCGATTACAATCTGTAGGTGGCCGGTGGTGTAAACATCTCCTACAGGTAAATTGTTGGCAGAGTTGTCTAATGACGGTATTTCTAGAAGAATTTAACATTAAACTATCACATTATTTCTTTTATAAAATGTCGGATACTATATCAAGTGACTGTCCAAACCGCATCGCAAGAATTTTTAAACAAATTGCAGTAGGACTGGCAAAGATAATATGACAATTCGACAATATTCCACTATAATGTTTTGTGAATACCACAAAAGTGTTCCAAAGGCATCCCCGCAATTGGAGTATGCTGTATGGCTGAAATAAGTGGGGAAGAGAAGGAGATGGAGGAGATGAAGGCGTTACACGGGGTTATCAATAGTTTAAAGTAAAGTTTTATAATTCCTACCCCTACCCCTACTTCTACTCCTACTCCCTACCCCTAACCAGTAATTTTCCTCTTATTTTTAACGTCAAGTGGTCAAAATTTCATTACGCTCGGAATAAAATTGTAGATTTGGATTAAAAACAAACATACACCGCCCGTCCGGGACATCCTTCCTTATATAATAGAAATATAGAAGAAGAAGATGACTCTTTTTTACATTATACCTTTCATTGAGTGGTTGATATATTCAGTATCGCCCTGGTGAAAAACCACCATTCAGAATCGAAACGTTGCTTGAAATGGCTTTAGCCGTTTTTGATAACCAGATTCAGATAACCGGGTACTTCCCTAACTCTTTACCCTCATCACTACTTTCAGCCTCACAACATACCTCAATTAGGGATGCCATAATCTCACTGGCTCCAGACGGTTGGGAGCAGCTGGGACTTTTGTGTGATACTCACATAAAAAAATTAAAAATTGAGAATACTACCTACTGTACACACCCGGCAACAGAATAGATACAAGATGTAAACAAAGTTTTTTTTTTGGTAAATACGACTTTAAACAAAGATATCGATAAGGTTAAAGGTAATTTAACTAACGTTTTGTCTTACCTCTTATTTATTTATGGTTTAGCTCACATCATCGTATGTTTTAATAATTTACAAAAATAAAATAGATATATAATAGTAACATTTCACAAAAATATTTATTAATTTAAGGGATGTAACCTTTTAATACACGAAAAATTTAATACTAGAGTTAAGGAGCACCTAAAGTGTTTAAGTAATATTAATTATTCTGAATTTGCCAACCATGTTTTGGAAACAAATCATTCTTTTGACATAAGAATACAACTAGTTTACAATTAGGTCAATTAAATATTAATAACAATAAAAAAAAATTAAACAGATTTAAATTTAAATTTATTTTCACATTTATAATTATATTTAGAATATAAATTTTAATAATAATAACTACTATTATTTTACAATTTCTTCAAAAGATTTGTATTTACTTTGTGGCGTCATTATTGATAAATTAATTCACAATTACTTGGTATTCACCACTTTATTAATTTACACGTATCAACATGTTTCGAAAGCGATGCTTTCTTCATCAGGAATGTATTCTATATATTCCTCATAAAGAAAGCATCGCTTTCGAAACATGTTGATATGCGTATATTAATAAAGTGGTGAATAAAAAGTAATTTTTAATTAATTAATTATTATTTTATTTTTTACACTTTGCTATTTTATTGATTATATTTATATTAATAATAAAATAATATATATTTTTTAATTTATGATACTAATTTATAATTTAATATTTCATAATTAATTTTTAATTTATTTTCACATTTTAAATTAATTACTTACCTACTTTTATCACTATTTGTTAATTTTTTATTATGTTTGTTAATTATATATTTCTTTTTAGTATATTGTTTATCCTGATGAGGGAATCTTTGCTTCTATATTAAAAACAGTTGTGTAAACAAAGTTATTCCTTATTAATAATAACGTCACAAAATCATTACATATTTTTCGAAGAAATTAAGGATATTACATTAAAAATTTAAGATTGTGATAGACGTTTTCTCATTTCTTTTTTAAATTTATAAAATTCCCGAATGTAGTAACTTAACTTAGTAACGAAATTTTATTATATAGGTGGATGGCCTGGTACATAAGAGATCTCTGGTTAAAGTGAGATCTTTTGAATCAATTAAACACCCTTAACCCTTTCTCACCCAGAGTAATTTAAAAAATACACGAACTTTGAGAATTATTTACAAAGTAAGTACTAACCCTATTCATTTGCGGCTTTTTTTAAATGATTTATTGATCTTTCCCTAGCAACACTATTTTTTTTGGTTGGGTTGGATGCGCTGCGTACACACTTTATATCATACACAAAAACCGATGTCCGCTCCTTTTGGAATTCTGTGATTCGACTTCTCTACTACCGTAAAACATGTATTTATTGTTATTTCATTTGTTTTATTATTTTTATTTAAAGAATAATGTACATTGTTACATATTACCAGTAAATTCTACACAAAAGTATTTACATTATATATGTTTTTATCGTCCCAGAGTTTCTCAATGTATATGTAAATAAAAATAGTTTATAAGGTAACAAAAATATTTCGTTTGTCTACATACTAATTAATTATTTACCAGTTAGAGCCACAGTCATTTTAAAATGACATTGAATATTTCTTAAGCAATAAGTAAAAAAAATAAATTAAATATACCGAAAATTTGTTAATAATTCCACTACACACAGTCAAACGTAATTTTTTTTTTTCAGAAATTAAATTGGGTGAGAAAGTGTTAAGGTGATTTTATCCAACCACCATTTTGACTAGTTAGTAGTGGAGTGAAAAAAGGCATCGGATTCCCAGTCCGAGAAACATTTTCCGATCATACCGATGGCAGTAGAATAAATTCAAATAATGTAAGGTATTCGTAACGCTAGAAAATCCGTTAACCATAAAAAAAGATAATTGTTAAAATTATTGTAATAAATTATTGATATTTAATTTTAAATCGTTGGTTTGGATGATAATTTACGAAAAAAATTTGAGAAAAAAAACTTTAAATTTAGCTCTGGTAAAGTAAGAAATTATCATATCCACTGACGTCAGAATTAGAGAATAGACTTGTCCTAAGTACCATTTCGACGGCTGGAGGCAAAGGACATGTTACACCATTTTGGCACCAGCCTAGTTCACTGCCGCCCGCGTTTTATCGCCTGATTTTAACTGCGGTAAGCGAAAAAGAGTCAAACTAAATACTGGGTTTTTGTAAACAAGCCGAAACGTTTTACTTATTTGCTATTTTACTTAAATTGGTGGCACGCCTAGCTTGCGTCACGCACCCCCCTTATTTTGGTTTCTTCCCCTTGCGTGTATCTCTATGTATTATTTGTTCTGTGTCCGTACCTAAAATTCGTCTTAATAATATTGCTAATCTTACAATTAGAATTAACTGATAGTTATCAACATCCAATGATAATTCAATTAATACATTTAATCATTGTAGAAAATAATATTAACATAACTTAAATGAAACACGAAAACGGAAAAAAAACGACAGAAAACGAAAAGATTTCAGTCGCATCTGGGACTCGAACCAAGGACCTCTGCCTATCCGGGGCAACCGCTTAACCAACTTAGCTAATGAGACCAGTTCAATTTATGTCATCTTCATCGATATCATATCTCAAAGTCAAGATTTGTCAATATTATTCTCCATTTTAATTCCATATTATTGGCAGCCAAACTTTTATAACGATTACAAAGTTCTTAACGAACACAATTGCAAACTAGACAGTGTCTCGGATTAATATCCTATGATTAATATAGATGCGACTGAGATCTTTCTATTTTTTCTCGTGTTTCCATTTTCATATTTCATTTAGTTCAATAAAAATAATTAATAATTAAAAATTTAATACATTTAATTTTAAATATGGGACGAGGGTTTCAGGAATCTTTGATCTCGTCCGCAGCGACAATGAATGACGTAGATCAGGCCGCATAGAATAATAGTGATTTTGGCAATGGTCCGATGGATTTGAACACTTTCGCTTGGAGCGAATACATTATAGCGCTCATACAACACGGGTCGTAAATGTATCACGGAGTCATCGGTTACCATCTGCTTGATTGGACGGAATGGCCAACAGGGCTACAGCGAAAAGCTTTCATTCCATCAGATGCGTAGGTGATGTTCAACTGTAAAAAAGGTTAAGATGTCTGGGAAGAGTGAAGTCTGGATCAGATGACCCCAATCATGGTCATTGGTAGTAAAAAAGCTCTCGATAGCCATTGGTTACCATCTGCTTGATTGGACAGAATGGGCAACGGGCATCGATATATCTCTGCTAGATTTGGCGTGACATACGAATAAGAACGAAAAGTTTACCCGAAATTGCACAATGTAATTTGGTCATGTCATAGGAAGCCAGAAAGGCACGCGTCACAAGTTTGAAGTTGAAACGTAAGAACCCAACTGCATGTACTGCGTCGTACGCAAAGCGTAGTTTTTGACAAAACTGCTATTGTAACTTGTGTTTCATTGAAAAATGATGCGTTCAAGAAGAATTAATGATCAAAGGAATAATGGCAAGGCTCTACAGATCATGTTATATAGGTAGAGAACTGAAGATAGTTCCGTTGCCCTTCATATTCCAGAAAGATAAAGCAGTGCAAATTTGTAGAGACTCAAAGCAAGTCGATCGACATTTTAATTAATTTGTGAAAATATTGTTGCTTTTTTTAATACTATTTTTACATATTTCAAAGAATTAGAAAATAATTATGATTATTTGAGAGACATAAAAAATGAATTTTAGGATCTTTATAAAAGTATCCAGAATGGTGCACGTCACTAACAAGGAAGTTAAAATTACCTCGTATTCAGTTTGAAATAAACTTTCCCCTGCATCAAAGAAGACAAAATTAGATATTTTTACCACTTTTATTATACCTGTATCAAAGTAGGATACTATAATTTTTTAATTAATTATTTTTTTGGATAAACCGTGAAATAAAGTGACTGTCTATTTCTACATTTAAAGTCTATTTGAGGAATGCGTACCTGTGTTCGAAGAAAGAAACTTTTTGGTTGGCCTTTTTAGTGATTTGGTAACTTTTGATTACCAGTAACAACAGTTCAAAACTGACATTACCAGAGACCTGTATGGTCCTAATCAGTATCAGAAACACGAGTATGAATCACTGACAGATTACCAGACACTTAAAACAATATCAGAGACATGATTAAGGTCATCTAATCTAGACTACACTCTACCCAGATGTCAGATTTTTTTTTACCACCAACACAGGGAAGTTTTTTATTGTGGCCATGTTCTGAATTCCATCCAATCAAACAGATGATTACTAATGACTATCAGGAGCTTTTTGACAATATTTTGGGTCATCTGATTCAAATTTCACTCTCCCCAGACGTTTTAACTCTTTTACAGTAGAACATCACCTACGTATCTGATGGAATGAATGTTTTCACTATCCATATTCCATCCAATAAATCAGATGAAAACCGAGAACTATCGGGAACTTTTTGTATACGATTATAGACAGGCCAAAACTGACAGATCACCAGGGATCTGTATAGTCTTGAAAACAGTATCAGAAACATGATTTCTTAATTTTTGTAAACCAGCATCGGGACTGAAAGCTTTTCACTGGAACCCTGTTGCTATCGACCAACAACATCTAGACAGGATATTTGGATCTTAAAAAAGACACTCGAATCAAAATGAATTGGTTCCCGAAAACAATTATCAAAAAAAGTGTATTATATGGTAGTCAAAAGATCGCAAGAAGCATTGCTTATTACCTTCTGTTGGTCTACATCGAGCAAATTTGTCTCCCAGCAAATTTGTATCGGCAGAGTGGACAACTTTATCGAGATCATTTATCAAACACAAAATTGAGACAGTTAAAGATATTTTAGGTAGGGATGATCTCGGACTTTATTTTTGACAATTTAATCATCAATATAAATGCTTTAAAACATATGTACATCACAGATCGTCCAGAGTGAGCGTTGTCAAAAAACTAACAATTGATAAATTGTAAATTTTCTCCTAGGCGTTGTTGAATGATGATGTATGAGTTCGTGATGCATGAATGTATTCAAGAGAACGAAAGCGATTACGATTTTAGGATGAAGCCGGTTAGTAACTATCAGCAAGTAAATTTTGTTTAATTAATTTGTGTTGTTTCACAATTAATTCATAAAAATCATATATAGTATATTTACGCACGTTCCAGATTGGAAGATAATATCAGACCACCATTCGGAATTGAAACGTTGCTAGAAATGGCTTTAACCGTGTTCGGTGACCAGATCTAAATAGCAAAGTATTTCCCCACCTTTCTCTCCCCCTTCTCCTCCCCCTCACTACCTTCAGCCTGACAATATTCCCCCACTGGGGATGCTAATGATCGATATAGCTAGGTATTTCCCCATCTTTCTTTTCTTCTTCTCCCCCCCCCCACTACCTTCAGTCTGACAAGATTCCCCCACTGAGGATGCCATAGACCTAAATAGTAAGGTATTCCCCACCTTTATCTTCCCCTTCTCCCCCTCCCCATTACCTTCAGCCTGACAAGATTCCCCCACTGGGGATGCCATAGTCTTGTTCCAGACGGTTGTGAGCAGTTGGGACTCTTGTGCGGCATTCACATAAAAAAAGTCCCTAGCACGAAACATCACCTGCCACCACTGGATGCAAAGAAATCTTATTGAATAATACTATGTCTATCCATTAAAAGTATCGCTATAAAGAATGCGTAGATGTATTCTGCTCACCCACACGGCGAAATAAACTTTTTTTATTTGGCCATTATTATTATGCGAAAATTCTTGGCGCACGTGACTCCGCGAACGCCCTGTAAATTAAATCACATCACAATTTGAGGAATAGCTCTACTAACGTGGGGAGATATTTTGGGAAGATTTGTGATGTACGACCTACGTGAGGTCGGTCGCGTGACCCCAAAAAATATCTTTCATTAAAAATGGAATAGAATTTTTACAGAATAATTATGACATATTCAATCTCCTAAGCCAGAGTTAAGTTAGCCTCTTGGAAGCTGGGCGTATTGAATAAGACCCGCAGATAAAATATGCAGTAAAGATTAATCGAAATAGTGATTTCACTGATAGCTTCGCCTTAATAATACATAACTGTTGACTCTGTACAGATTACAAACCTTAAAATATCTGAAAAAACCTCTGACTCTGCGCAGAAACGGACGGTACGCTTAATAGATTCCTGTATCTTACCAAACGGATTGCAATCTTTGGAGCACATTCGTCGGGTGTGAATGCTGTCATCGTTCTACCGATATGTCAATGGACGATGCTCCGAGTAACTAGCATCATGAATCCCTTTGGCAACGGTGCACAGCCGGGAAATATCTGTCACATGAGAACGGTTCGCTTCAACGACTCGTTCTCGCGTTTAACAGCTCGGCTGTGGAATGATTATCGGCCCTGCATTTCCTCCCTCTTACAATAGGTTAACTTCTTCCTGTCATCTACAAAACCCTCCACACAGCATCCACAAATATAACATAGGCCACAGGGGAAATTATTTCCGTTAGGGGCTCTGTGTGGTGTTACCGTAAAAAAGTTTTTTTTTAAATATATGTATTTGCCAAGGTTAGATTCGTCCGGGAGCATATTTTTTCCATATTTCTATACGGCGTGGAAACATGGACATTTAGAAAGATCGACAGGAACTGATAGACGCCATCGAAATGTGGGTCTGGAGAAGAATACTCAGGATAACATGGACAGCCAGGCATTCTCATTTACCCATCCACAACTGGCCGAAGTCAGTGGGACTCTGGCATCCCCAATATGGGTATGTTGTGAGGTTGGGGGGAATGGGGAGGAATCAGATATGGGGAAGAGGAGTGTTGAGAAGTACCTGGCTATTCAGGTCTTGTTACCAACACATAAAATGCCATTTATGGCAACGTTGAGATTATGAATGATGGTCTAACTCCAGGACGATAGTAGGAGTACCTATCATTATGAAATATGCCATTGCGGTATACCATACAGGTGGAGTAAACGTCAGCATTCGAAATATGGGCAACAAAATGCGGCCAATTGGCATCATAGAGATAACACGGGCTTCAGTTGATCACAAGTGCTCGCCGGCTATGGATTTACATGACTGGACATGCCGTTCTGGAAAAGATAGAAAAGCAATGGTGTAACCTTTCATCGGTTTTAACATAATCAACATTCGTGTAAATTAGCTTTTTAATGTTAAAAAACTCAGGGAGCAAAAGAAATAGGAACGCCGGTAACTCAAATACTCCGGGACGCCGCGGCCAGCGGCCAGCCGTGCGGTGCTGCGACTCCGTTCGCGCTTAAAAGATTCGGTTGACATCGACAGCTGCCCCACCCCCTTCCTATTTCATGCACGGGAGCAATATTTTAAACTGAATTTTCAAGGAATATAGATTCTATTTATATACCTTAATGAAACATGTCGCAAATGTACAAATATCTGTGAAATATTTCATTTTTATATGTGAAATACCGAATCCCCGAGAAATCAACCGATTTATAAATCGTGTATAAAGCACCTTTAAAAGTGATATAAAGTAAATAAAAGTACGAAAAAAAAAATTGCCCAAAAACCTTATCTCACCTAATCTGAATAATCTTTTTTTTTATTAATTTCAAAAATTTTAATTTAAAAATAAATATTTATTGGGTTCGGTTATATTAGGTTTTCCGGCTTTTTTTGTTCGTCATTTATATAATTTTTAAATAGTGTGCCGATTCATACGTGTGTTGATTTATCCGATCACCGAAATAACACACGTAATTGAGTAAAAAAATGCAGGAGGATTACATGGTTAAACGCAACCATACAATTCGATACGAAATTAACATTAAATAGGCGATACGCTTTTACAGCGTTGTTTTTATTGGCTTTTAACTACGTTACCATTTGTTTTATTTACGTTTTAGTATCAAATTAAGTTAGTTTAGTGCCTATTTACGAGTTCTGTTGGGAGATGACCGGAAGACAAAAACGTAATGGGTGTTTGCTTTTAAGGATTAGCGGTATGTTTTTTTTTCCTTTGCCAAGTTGATTACTGCAGGTTTTCCTAATATTATAGATCCCAGTCTAACTTTGCAAGAGGAAAAACTATTTCCACGTACATGCCTTTAACGGATTTTTATATTAACCGTCAAAATCACGTAAAAGTGATCCTTGACATATGGATTCAATCGAACACTGATTAAAAATTATATTCAGCTTTTTTGTTTTTGTTTTTGGAATAAAGTTATGGAGTTATGAATTCTTGATTGTTGTTTGGGTGCCATAATTGATTTGAAAGTAATGACTTGTGACGACTATTACTATCTCTAAACAAAGAAACATTCATTTGAAAAATTTATTTCATTCCAAACATTTATTTTTTCAAAACATATCTAAATAAAAAAGTAGGTACATACTTGTGTTTTCCATTTTGAAAATATTCTACCCAAACAAAGGTTCTTTTTTTGAATATGTAATCTGTGGCTAACCAGAGTGGTACAACATGGAGGGTTCAATGTTAGGCTTACTAATTTTAAAACGTTATAGCAACCGTTTTACTTAAGGGATTTCATTCAAACTACTTTCTAAACCTTCACGGCAATATTAAAAACAAACTGTGCTATTTATAACCAAACCGGTTCAGTAATTTTTGAGAAAAATCGAGTACATACAGACTAACATCCATTTTTATATATAGAGAAGAAGATTTAATTTCTGAAATACCATACAATTAACACATTTGCTGACTAAATGGGAATAAGTAGTACATACGAGTATATTACAATAAAAATCGGTAATTTCTATTTTCTAGTGAAATATTTAAATCAATAATAGTATAATATTTAGTATAATAATAATGCTTAGATGATTTGTATAGAGCCGTTTTTGTGAAAAATCACCTCAAGGGCGCTGTACAAATACTACTTGCTATGGTTTATCTTATTATGTACAGATACAGAAACATGCTAACCTGATAGATCACTCCAGATGTTAAATTACAAAGTATACTGTGAAACATGTTGATATTTATATATTAAACAGTGCAGTGGTGAAACAAAGTACTTTTATTAATAATGACGCTACAAAATAATTATACATCTATTGAAGATATTTAATTTTTCAAATTAGAATTAGGTTTCTAACCATAAATACGTAAAATAGCAAATATATTGTATATGTATATTAAGCAATACAAAAATGACGTGCAGTCCATAAAGGCTGAAATTATGTGTCTATCCCAAGAAAAAAAATCTTTAATTTCTGATTGAAACGTATTTTTTCCATGAATTTGTTGAGGAATTTTTACGTCCATTTATTTAGTTGAATTCATATTTCATACCCGAACTTGTAACTTACACACAGCATACCTTCGTTATAGAGTAATGCACGCCACTGCAATATAATGTATCCAATGCAGTGATGCAAAACCCGCGGCCCGCGACCTATTTTTATATCGCCTGCGGCCCACTTGGCTAAAAAAATCAATAGAAATATACAGCACTAATTTATTCGTTTGACTTCAGGTTTATAAACATTTCCGCCAAAGACGTTTTATTTATTCGCGTTGTCATTGATATTTTTAATGTGTTTTATTTTATAGGGGTACAAAACATTACTTTCGGAAACATAGAAGTAACGGAAGTGACTGTCGATATTTTACAACCCTGGTGAACTTTATCAAAGGGACCGGGTTACTGTCAAACGAGTAAGGTAAAATGGGAGAAAGCAAAATGGCCTCCGTATCAATAAATAATTTAAAAAATACATATAGGCTACATATAGATGGGACGTTTGTACTGATTCATAATAATTTTTTTTTAAATCTACACTGGCGACGCCATCGACTACATAGTTAACCATGTCAAGCTGTAGGTACCCTACCCCTACGCCCCGCGAACATATTGAACATCGATAATTTGGCCCTCCGGCTAAAAAGGTTGTGCATCACTGATCTAATGTAGCTATCGACCAAGGTAGTTGATATATCGATGAATGTAGCTAAATGTTACGTTATATTATTGTAACGAAAGGATGTATCACTAAAAGGACATCGACGCACGGATGTTCGTGCAACCTCCATAACAGGCTAAATGTAGAAAAACGTTTATGTCTTGAATGTTGATTTATAAATTATTTATGTACTTGTAAATCATTGTACATATTAAGGATATAACGCCACATAAATCTGCCCTGACGCACACTTCTTGAATCATGACTTATATAGAAATGATTTTCATGAGCGGAGAAAAGACGCTATGTGACGCGAAAATGAATGGTATAAAAATCTGGAGGTCCGAGGAAGACATGGCATGACCAAGCAAAATAATTTCATCACACAGAAATTAGCAACCTAGCAACAAGAAAAACTCGTGGATTCATTAAAACATCCGTGGCTAATGAATAAATTTAATGTCGAAAGTTCCAAAAATATGTTTTTAATACGAAAATCATGATTAACGTAAGAAACTTTACTGTTCTGCTTGAATATAAAAAAAAATCATCCCCATTAATTTACTAATTCTATAACGACTTAAATCACGATAATAATAGAAAAAAAATCTCCTGATTCTTGCAAAATACTAATTCGCACAAATTTGTTTTTAACAAATCTTCATATCGCTGCGCACACGATCGCCTCGTAGATTCCGCAGGATTGGACGCTCGGCACGGTTTATCACCGAAGCAATACGAGAATGATTATGCATAAAATATGTCTTAGGACAGAAAGCCCCATAGACGCTGAATTCATAACGCATACGGAATTCATTTCGGACTCTCTCAACGGATATGCGGATTTTTAGCACCAAATTTAAATGCCGCGATGTTCGAAACATGGAAAAATGTGATACATGTTTGTTATTTCTTCCATAAGTTTTTTATGGGAGTTCACTGAATAAACTCACGTTAGAGAAAACCGCCACTGAATGTGAATGACGCAAGACCATGTGCTAAGATATAGTTATGTGACGCTCCACCCTCTCTGCCTACATGGTTAGTTAGTTTTTTTAGAATAACATTTTTAACAAGAGCAATTCTTTGCATGTTTTAAAGGTATGGTAACTTTCTTAAGTTAACAACGTAAGTAATAATCATTAAAGGAAACACATTAATTTAAATGTAAACACTGAGTCAACTCAAAATGATGAAGGAAATAGCCAATTTATAAATATCTTGTTGAAAGTGGGTTTACTTTTTTGGCAGCTATTAGACAACTCCTTGTTCACAGAAATGTACTAAAATAAATGTGATTACCTACTTAATTAGTATAATTATAATATATTATAACAGAAAGAAATATTTTTGAATTTTTTTTATCAAGGTCGAGGTTAATTTTTTTTTATTTCAAAATAGGAATTTTAATATGCTTTCAAAAGTGGGTCGACATTGGGGTACGCATTTTATTACAAGATTTTCGAACTGAAAATTGGCCCTAAGGATCACTTTGGAGGTTGTTAACTCAAACAAAAATACAAAAAAAATATCTGTAAATTCTGTACAGGTAGTTAGAAAAATGTATAATGTTTCAAAAGATAGAAATCTTCAAACTATAATCTTTAAATTCCATGAAATACATCTCAAAACGTCTGAAAATCGGAGCAGTTTGAAAATCAGTAAAAGCAATAATTTTGAACGTTTTATATAAAATTCCAGTACGTATTTCGGTGACCAGATAAAGGTCTATTTATATCTAACAGCATCGTGCAGTACGGACACGTGTAGTGGCAGGCACGGCAGTACGGACACGTACAATGGCAGGCACGATAGTACGGACACGTACAGTGGCAGGCACGGCAGTACGGACACGTACAGCGGCAGGCTCGGCAGTACGGACACGTACAGTGGCAGGTACCACAGTACGGATACGTACAGTGGCAGACACGGCATAGATAATGTAAGCAACTAATTTTGTTGTGTCCGCCACTTTACGTGTCTGGACTGCGCGGAGCTGGTAGACCGATCAATGACTGAGTTGGCATCGC
>JAHDVE020002598.1:0-78386 GCA_022606495.2 Halesus radiatus
AAAGTTCAGGGCGTTCAGCAAGGATCGGGTATTGGTCTTAATTTATAGCTGGAAATGGTTACAGTAGATTGATTGCTACCTAACAGCGATATAAATGAAGAGTTTAAATTATAAGCGGAACGCACAGAAGAAGATATTAGAGACGAAAAGATCGAGTGTAATTTGGTTCGATGCTGAAAATAAAATTAAAGGGTAAGAAAAAGAAGAAAAACATGCATCAGAGTGAAATTGATCAAAAGAGGCCAAATGGGTGTCGGATGTGGGATACTTTCACAGCTGAAGAATATCCCTCAGTAGAAGGGTGTCCAATGTGTGGAGGAGCTGTGCCGGTTTATTAAGGACAGAGGGAAGTTTGACAGGATGGTTGCCGATATTGCAAGAATAGGGCACTCCGAAGAAGCAATAATATTTTTTTTTGTGAATACTCAACAAGAGTCTCAACTGCTCCCAACCCTCTGGGGCCAGTAAGACTAGGCATCCCCAATTGGGGTATGCTGTGAAGCTGAAGGTAGTGAAGAGGGGAAGGAGATGGGGATGAGGAAGGTGGGGAAAGTACCTGGCTATTCAGATCTGGTCACCAAACATGGCTAAAACCATTTCAAGCAACGTTTCAATTCAGAATGGTGGTCTTTCCACCGGGCGATACTGAGAGTACCTACTCAGGAACGTACCGCAAATATACCATTGATTATTATAATTTTAAACACTATTTGAGGATGTCATAAAACATTTTATCTTGAGTGACTGAATAACAATATTGCCAATTTCAATCTAATGTCTCGAATGTGTGGATTGATACAGTGATACAGAATGTGACGATATAGACATCTCTATAAACAGCCTAGCATATTTTAAGAAGCAAATCCGCCATCTTCTATTACGTCATGGAAAATAGCGGTGTTTAAATACTGTAACTTGCTTTATTTTTCCCCTTACATTATGTTTTATTATTTTTCTTGTCGTTTCTTATTTCTCTGTATCTTATATTATGCTACGTGTTCTATTGACCTTATTTCTTTTAATTATTTAGCATCTCTACAAAGTGATGACTAAATCAAAAACTATGCATCCTGGGAACATTTTAAACTGGATTATGAGCACTTATGTAATTACATATACTAATTAAAAAATGTATATATTTATCTGTAAGAAACAAACAGCTTTTAATACAAATATATATACAAAGGAAGTTTAACACAAGGTAAGCCAACAAAAGTTTCTTGTGCTAACAGTGGTTAAGTACAGATGTTTTATTAGAAAAACAAAATAAGAAGGAAGGGCGGAGAGGAAGAGGAGGACAGGATGGGGACAGGAGACGCTTTCTCGTTTTATACTCGTACATCAATTTGTGGTAGTACGTATTACTTCGGTTCGATATAATGAAAGGGTATTGTAATTATACATTATAATATATTGTAATTAAAAGTAATTGTGAAGAATGTTGAATTGTGAAATTGTGCGTTATATTGCGCACAAATAATACGGAGAATTGTAAAATTTATCATAAGATAAAGTCCTGCTTAGGGGCAAATAAAAAAAAAAGATTTGTCGGGTCGGTCTTGATGGAATGTGAATGTTTATAATCATGTTAACACTTGGTACATGTACCAAAACAACAGATAAATAAATGAATCAATTGTGTAACAACACAAACTAATTAACTAAAATTTATGAAATAAATAAAAAGGCATTTTGTTTACACGACCGTTTAATATAAAAATATCAACATGTTTCGAAAGCGAAACTTTCCTCATCAGGGTACACAGTATACTAAGAAAATAATGGTAAGTATACACAAAGGATAAACATAGAAACATAATAATGTAAGAATAAACAAATTACAAAACAAACAAAAAATTAGGATCAGTGATTAAAGAAGGAATTAATCAAAAAAAATAATTAAAAAACCCTTTCCATAATATTTTGTTTAACACAGTATCTATTAATTTAATGTTATAACCGTTGTCGATTGCAATCTGTTTTTATGTAAAATTTTTGTCCTATTGAGAAAAAAAATTAAATAACAATAAATTAGAAAAAGCGTTAATAGTTAATTAAATATGATTAAAAATGAAATATCTGTTTTAAATGGCTATCTCTTAAATTTGTTTGACATTAATTAAACTATACTTAAAATATTATCAATATAAATAATTATTTTATTTTACATGCCTTGTTATTTCATTGATTTTATTTATAATTAAAATTAAAAAAAAAAAACTAACATAAATTTATTATATAATATTTCGTAATAATTTTTATTTTTTACAATTTTAATTAATTACTTTTAAAAATTAATGTTTGTAATTTGCCTATTATTACATTATCACTATTCTATGTTTATCATTTGTCTATAATACTTGTAATTATATATTAGTATTCCGTGTATCCCGATAAGGAAAGCTTCGCTTTCGAAACATGTTGGTATTTTTTTTATATTAAGCAGTGGAAAAAAAATCATTAAAAATGACGCCGCAAAATTATTGTATACCAATGAAAAAATTAAAATTACTTGCGCACGCCGGGAATCGAATCGTCGACCTCTGGATTGGTATCCCCTGATCACGGAGGCCGTCAAGGGGTAAGGGTCAATGATGGGAACTTATGATAAATTATTACATGCTTCATGTGAACCACAAATTTCGTAATATGTCAAAAGTTTGAAAGAAGACACGACATGAAAACAGACAAGAGTCTAGCACAAGCGGATTGTTTTGATCAAAATCAGTAAGATATTATTCTGTCAATTAACCATGCTATTGACAGCCATGCCATCGTCGCATTTTTCTGCAACACGTACAAAACCAACTATGAGTCACATATAGAATGCATGATCTGGGAAACAAGTTCGGAGGTGTTGTTGATATATTTGCTGACTCCTTTTATAAGGCAAAGCATGATCTATACCAGAACTTTAATGAATCCTACAATATGTAGTATTGTAGCTTGGACAATGTAACGTTGATGATTTGCGTTATAATACTGCTTTAGTTTTCTATTTTATGTTACTGTTAAACGTTTAAATAAAAGCCGTTGCTTATTTTATGGTTTATAATCTCTATCTACTTATAATTATTGATAACTCATTATATTTTGACGGCCTCCATGGTCGAGGGGTAAGGCTATCGACTACGAATCAGAAGATCGCGGTGCGCAAGTAAATTTAATTAAATAATTCGTGCTGTTTCACAATTAATTCATTTAAAAATAATATAAAGTATATTTGCGCACGTTCCAGAGTGGAAGATACTCTCAGAGTCGCCCTGGTAAAATACCACCATTCAGAATTGAAACGTTACTTGAAATGGCTTTTAGCCGTGATTGGTGATTAGATCTGAATAGTCAGGAATTTCCCCACCTTTCTCTTTCCCTCCTCAATACCTTCAGCCTCACAACATTCCCCAATTGGGGATGCCACAGTCTCAAAGACTCCAGACGGTTGGGAGCAGTTGCGACTCTTGCGCTGTATTCATATAATAAAAAATAAAAAATATTCAGTTAAAAAATCCATGAAAAAGCCCAGATAGACATATAATCAAATAAATAAAACAGTTGAGATGAAAACGTGCGAGAAAGCCATTAAATCCATATAATATTAATTTCAAATCGTAGGCCGGTAGTCCGAGCTACCTTCATACTCGCGAGCGTTTATATTCACGCCTGTTGGTTCTCTTAGTTGCGAATCTGGAATATCTAATAAGTTAATCCTAATAGGCATGCCTATTCCGTGCTATACCAATCTCAAGTACCTATCAAGTGAAATCATGCCACGAAAGCTTGCTTGCATGCTGCAGCGTATTTATAAAATCTCCGTGCGAATATGAGATATGTTTTCAAGTTGCCGTCACGCTATTCATCTTCACTTTACTCTGAAGTTAACCGAATTGGGTTTTTTCACAACTGTACAGTTAAAAATAATCGGACATCAACTATGACAAGTAATTTGTGAGGGTCTTCAAAACGAAGTGTAGCCATGGGAAAGTGGGTATTCCAAGACTCACGTTGAATACGTGAAAAAGGTTAAAGGCAATAAAACCTACGTTTCACAGGCTTCGGGTGACGTTATACAACTTCCTTTGTATTTGTGTAATTCAAAGCCGAGCTACACATTTGTGTGTTATCTCTGAATCCGCGTACAAGCACTTTCTTCCATCCCTCAATAGCCCGCGAGCCGCGCGGTAATTATTGCATAATGGGAATTCGCTACAACAATTAGTGGAGAGGTAGCAGGCTATATGGGAGACTCCACGAGATTATCACCCGAGAGTCATGTGTGAGAGAAGTTAACCCGAGACAATGGTAGGAAAAGATTACATCAGCGAGATGCCATGTAACCGCTTCACACGTCAAATGGAAGACAATGTGATGCAGGGTTCCCGCAGACTGAGGCTGCTAGGAGAGCTGCCCATCTATCTACCCATCCCGCAAATCTTGGGTGCGAATCTTACCAGCTCTTTATTTCATCAAATGAGCAACGCGGAGTGCATCTGAACTGCGCTTTGATCTCGCATCTCCAGAAGGAAGGGCCAGTTAATATACACATGACAGTATCTCATCAATGATAAAAAAACGTTAATAATATTAAGAGGGAAGGTTTTTCTTTCGTTGATAATTTACAACGGAAGAAAAATCTAAGATGAGCAATGGTATCAAGCGTAGATATGAATCAAGAGCTAATTTCAGGTGTACACGAATGCATCACATCCAGGATAAAAACTTGAAAACTAAGAGTCAGAGAATCACAAATCCTTTTTCCAGGAGAATATAAATGGAAACTCGTCGGCTGAGTATTCAATTTTTTCTAACAGAACTTTCTCAATTTACAGCACAGAGTTTTAAAAAATCAGATTATCGCATCTTAGAAATATTTTTTTTTTTTTAAATGCCCGATTATATGATTCAGCCGCGACGATACAGATAGATACGGTGGACACCTAAGTAACCAAGAAGTAGAGTCAGTCGATTTACCTAAAACTTCTGTTAACAATAAAGAACTCAGCCCACAAACTATTGAAATGAGCACCAATATATTTTAGTCACCAAATTGCTAACGACACTTCTTAAATTGGTCACCTAAACAAACATCACCAGAACGTGTGTAAAACGTAAATATTTAAAAATCGAATCACTTAAGTGGTTGGTTAAATACGAGGCAATATGAATTGAGCCATAATTTCAGATACATGTAAAAAAATTATGTATAAGTAATCCTTTGTAAAATATTTACTCGATACATAATATGTAGACGCGAGAGTATGATCCAATTATACAAGCAAGAGCATAAACACAACCTGATCTTTGATCTAAGAAAACGTAATGAATTTCGTTACGGTATGTTGGAAGGTGTCAGGCCAATCTTACACAGCAAACAGACAGACATACCACATATATAATATTCTAGTTCAAAGCATATAATTACTTTTTTTTAATGGTAAGAGTTGGCGCTTCGGGTTTATGAGATATGGCAATGTTCACGAAACAAAAATAGAACGAAGATTATTTGAAGATTATTTTATAACTTCAGTATTTTATAAAAACAAGAATTACGATAGTTGTATCAGAGGAAACAGAATAATAATTTCAACTCCAATCAAGATTATCATAAAGCTTGCCGTCTCATTGCGATGTACAAAGCAAGAATTTCCGTCCATCAGTTATGTCACCATCAACTTACAAGTTCAAGACATGAATAATAATCATTATTATGATTAAAGGTTCCCCATGTGAGGGACATGGAATAATCCACACAACCATTTGGTGTTGGAAGTACATTTCCTGTGTTCAGATAATCCAAGGGTTCGTGGCAGGGATTACCAGGGAAGACTAGATACTCTATCGCCTGCCATTTCGATGAGAAATCTACCCGCACGAGTGCGATTCATTTAAATCGAATTAATCATCCACCGAGTCTATTACGCAACCAAGTTCAACGGCTCGCTTAGCCCATACTCGGCGAGGAACAAACGGAGTGTCACTGCTTCCACACGCGAATCTGCTCGTATGGATGCACGCGACCAGTACTTCTGGCAAAGCGAAATCAATGAGCAGAAATACTCACAGGAAAGGCACGAACTAGACGGAACAGAAAGGAATAGAAACGCCTTTGCTACGAAGAGACAAGTTGAATAACTATAATGCACAGAATCTCCTTCATATGAACGCACGCGAACATGACAGCCAGCAATGCGGAACAGCCGAGCGAAAACACCCACTGCAAAGCCATGAACTTGAACCAACAGAGAGCAAAAGAAACGCCTTTGCCATGAAGAGACAAGTTGAAGAACTATAATGCACCGAAGAAGAGATGGAGCAAGTACACCAAGCGGAAAAGCAGTATGCTAAACAACAGCAAAAAGAAAGGTAGACGAAGGCTTTCAAATGGGTCATCGCGAGTGCAACGGACTCGAAATCACCTTGCTACTAGAAGGTAAATTGCTAGCGGAGGTTCTCATCTCTTTTGGTTCCCCCGCTCGGCGGAGGTCTTCGGCTCGGCAGGTGTTTCTTTCTCTCGCGTGGAATTGGAGGCTTCACCTGTAGCGCCGTCCCGCTCGGGCACCATCGGCCGTCCTTCGGAGTTGCTCGTCCTCCTGCGGCTGCAAGGTTAAGGTTGCGCACTATGTTATAACCGACCAACGGGGAACGTTCAAGTTCAGTGTCGCGACGGCAGTGGTACGCGAAGGTTGTTCACATTTCTCTTGAAGGTAACTGTCACGGTCTCCCATTTCACCCCCTCTTGTGGAAATTGAGCTAGTGGAAGAAAAGCCGTGAATCGTTTACTGAATTCGGCCTTGAATGGTCAGATAATTTTTTCAAATTCAATCGAAGGACAAATTACTTTTTACAAAATTTTGTGGGAGCAGATTGTTTACAAAAGTGCATTTGCTGTGATAACGGTATGTATTCAAAGAAAACTACACTTTTTTTTTTAGTTATTAAAGAAATAAGTAAGGCAGAACCTTAACACTTAAATGCTCACAATGCATTTGCCTTTTCTAATGCTAAGAAATAATAAATAAAATAAGAATCACAAATACATTAAATCGGGTTGCGAAGGAAAAAAATATCTAAAAATGAAATATAATACATGATTAAAAACTTCATAGAATTATAAAAATAAGTGTAATATTAGAAGGTTTTACAGTTTTAATAAAATTTTACTAACAGTGTAAAAAATGAGAACAATAAGTAGAATGAATTTAAATACATTAAAGCGTGAAAAAAAGGGACACCAAAAAAACCTAGTTTGTTGCAAAAGAAATACTGCAACAGACAGCCCATAATACATGAACGCCTTTAGTTTCCCGCCAATAACAAGTAATACTGCACCTATACACTATGCAGGCGCGTAAAAGCGCAGTATTACACCATTGTACGGGCTTATTGTATTGTTGCAGTGATTATTTATGCATTTGATGGTCGGAAAATTCACGTTCGCCGATGTTTCCAAACAACACAGACAATACCAACTTAACAATAGGGGAATATCTTAGCCGTGGATTGACGTAGGGGAGCGAGCCGATTTATGAAATGCGCAATTGTAAGGGGGAATAAGCAAAGAGTTAAAGTGTCCGCCTTTGCGAGATCGAGTTAGTCACAGATGCAGTTACAGAATATCGCAAGTGCAGAAAACGCAATCATAAAATGCAATGCATAAAACAAATACTTTAATATGCAATATACAAAAAAAACTATTTTACAATTGTGAGTTGGCTGGTCCTAACTTTATTAAAGATAAAAGTTAAAATATCGTTATATATATAATAGTTATATAATTTGAAGAGATATAAACGAATCAGTGTGTTTGCTTGTGAATAATTAAAATAAAATTAAAAATTATAAGGATGGAACCAAAAGGACATACATCAACTTAATGCATAAAAACAGGAAAATTTTGGGATATTTCAAAGTATTAAAATGCACGTGGCAACAAATACTTACGAAATAAAATCTCATTATAAAATATATATTTTTCAATTCAGTAAAATAGACGAGAACACATTAAAAATAAATTACTTAAATTTAATAAATGAATTAAAAAATACTTTGTATTCACCGTTTTATTAATTTACACATGTCAACATGTTTCGAAAGCGATGTTTTCTTGGTCAGGAATATATGGAATACTATATATTCCTGATGAAGAAAGCATCGCTTTCGAAACATGTTGATATGTGTACATTAATAATGACGCCACAAAGTGAATACCAATCGTTTGAAGAAATTATACTTCAATTAAAGTTATAATCGAATATAAACACACGTGTGGAAAATAATACTATTTATAATTCCGAAAGTTTGATAAACAAACTAACTTACAAACACAGGTGGTTAATGATTTATGGAAATCGAACTAGAAAAATTGCCCGTAACTGTCAATTGTCAAATCAATGTTTAATATTTTTGCCAGAATAACTAAAACATTTTCGAAATGCTTTTAATATAATTTAAAACACACAAAATATCAGGGAGATCCCATGAATTTTAATAAAAGAGGGTTAAAATCATTAAAAAATGCACCAAAATTTTCCACATATTTTTGAAAAATGCATTAAGGAAAACAACTAATTATTTTTTTAAGGGCTAAAACATAAGTAAAAAAACTCGCATACCAATTTTGATATAAGGATAAAAAAAGGGTAAAAATTACCACAACACACCGATGCAGCAAGATTTTCCTTGTATTTTTAGAAAATTGCTATTCAATAACCGCGCAACGGGTCGTTTGCACGTGCATAAAATACTTGCGCTGAGATGGCCGAGACGCCTTGAAAAATAAACTGCTCTAATTGCACGCCGTCTCAGCTTTAAAAGAAATAAAAAAATAAAAAACGGCCGCATTTATCAGTGAAAATCCAGAGACGCATATTAAATATAACAAGAAGGGTGGAACAGCATTAAAAAGCCATAAATTATAATGCATTCGGTGCGTTGATTTTGATCTTTTTCGAATTTTTTTCGAATCGATGAAAAATTCCTCGGTCAAACTGGTCAAACCTCTATCAAGCCTCATAATTTATGATGTTGGAAAATAATTCGAAAAATAAAAATCAAATTTGCCCATACACAATGGTGATTTGAGAAATATTAAGTTATTGCTATTAAAATTAATAATAGAAGCATATCAATGGTTTTTAAAAAGGTAGAGTAGAAATCTATTGGAGCTATGGTAAAGTGAAGTGAACAATTAGTACTGAGAAATAAAAATTATTTTGAGTTACGGCAGATTTTTGGAGGCAAAAATAATATTCTTGAAGCCTGTAAAACAATGATGCCTTAAAAATGTACAAAATTAGAAAAACAGGTTAATTGACAATTTCCTACAATGCAAGACTGTAACAGTAGTGTATTACCACTACAAATAACGGATAACCTTTTTTATTAAAACTTATTTTTTATAAAATTGTACACTAAGGCCACATACCCACCTAATGGTGGATGGGACTGTTAGGAAGCTAAAACTTCTTTAGATCCACTTGCAGGGGTTTTAGAGAACATTGTCTCGGTTCAACATTTGTAGAATTGTCTTAGTCTTGTACTCACAATGCGAATTTCGCCCATAAGGTGATTTTCCCACAAAAACGGCGCTATAGAAGTAATACAATTATTATTATTATTATTAATTTTTTGTTGTTGTAAGTTAGCTTCAAGAAATGGAGAGGAAAAATTGATATGAAGAAGTGAAATAGAGCAAGTGCGTTATAATCGGAAGCGTCAAGCAATAACTCATTCGAAAAGCAAGGTAAATCTTTAAAGCAAAATATCAACTAATTGATAAATAGTCTTGAAGCAGGAGTACCTTTATAATTAAATATATTTTATATGGTGGAGATATGCGATGAAACTGGAGTAACTAATATTATGGCAACGGATTCTATGTTCGATAAGTACAATAAAATTTAATTGAACAAGTGAACTTATAAATTATTGTACGTAAGATGCATTTCTGCGGTACTCGCCCGCGCCGCACTTTGCTCTCAATAATTTATAGGCTAGCTTTCAGTGGCGAGTATATCAGGTTTAATAGCTGAGCTTTCAGAATAAATTTAGTCCAGGAAAGCTTCTGCGTTCTGCTAAAGGATGGCGGCGTATTACCAAAAGAATCGCGGAGCAGGGGTGACTGCATTACCATCATTCCTGGGACTGTCCCAAGAGGTAAAAACGTCAGACCACTCAACATTCGGGGCCTGAAAACATCCCGCTTGGGATGCCTTGTTAGATGCGAGTTTGGTGTAATTTTTTGTTCCGCTACGCGCAATTTTAGGGTCATTAAATTGCAGATATTTCCTTTGTTCATAAATTACGATCCTCTCTAATTGAGTCCGGAGCTTCGTTAAGCAGTCGTACCGACTGAGTTATGGCTGTAAAAAGGGAGAAGGTTGAATTTTTTTCAGAATAGGGTCAACGATTCTGTGAAGTCAGTTGAATGTCACGACGTAGACTTAATATATATGGATACGAATTTCTGATTGATTCTCTTTCTCTAATCTGAAAAAATATTAAACAAAAACAGAAACAATAGTTAAATACGAACAGATTTTTAATTTCTATTATGAAACCATTATCACACATTGAAATTCTTCCTACACAAAACTTGAACGACTGATGATCATGCAAATGAAGCACTCCGGATATAGGCATACCCTGATATCTCCGTTGTAACCTCTCTCTCTTTTCCACGAACGATATTTGCAACAGAAAGGGAGGCAATAGTGGAGTTCTCAGCGGCAGGACCATATCTCAGTATCGACGCGTGCTACCACGCCAGACGCCATGCTTCCAGTCCTCTAGGAATAAAAGGTCGCGTTTGTGTTCAGGCCGCCATTAGCACCAGGATCCTTTGAACATCCTATAAATCCTGCTGATATTCACCGGGAAGGTGTCAGGGAATCGCGCATGCGCATTACGCAGGAGAAGCCACTGGGTGAAATAGTATCTGACGTCGCGGGCGCACTAAGCAATCTCACATCATTACATTCCCGGCTCAATAAAACTTCGTATTGCCAGCTTCTATCTGATAAATTACATAATGTGCACACTGTATGGAGGGTTATCAAAATCCCTTAACGGGGCAATGAAAGCGAACCTGCGAATTGACGTTCATATTCATACATTGTTTATTTAATTCCAACGATCTTTATGACCTACCACTATGGTACTAATAAAATATGTGTGAGTCTCACCGAGAAGTCGCTAATTGTTGTTGTTTTTTTTTTGTTAAGATGAATCTCTAATTAGTTCATAAAATTATTCTGTAAAATTGTTGTTTGGACACTGGAATTTTAAAGAGCAGAATTATAAATCGATATTAATTTGGGCATGTTTAAAAATTGAGTGTCAACAAGTTTCCTTTTATGCATATTATGTTTTGTCTTTTTTGAGCAGTGCAATTTGGAATTGCTGAAATATTTGCGAATTATATGTTTATATTTCAAGCCTCAGTATTTCTTAAATAAAGATAATAAAATGGTATTTTTTTCTGAGCGCCATTCAGTGACTAAAATCACCCGAAGAGAGCTTTACATCTTGTTAAAAATTGTAGCCCCTTTTATATACTCGTAGATATGTTTTTAGACTTTTCTAAAAAGTTTTGAAAATGCTTTTTGACCTCAAATTAAATGGAGGAAGGTCATTCCAAGAATGTGGGACCAGTACATTGAATGCTCCGTTCCCAAATTTTGCAGCATTCGTAGGAGAGCGTTCAACCAGTCTGTTCGATACATCAGACATGGCCGACCTGAGTGTGATTTGTCTCTTAAGAATGATTGTACCTAACGCAGAGATCAATCGAGTATGATGGTGACAGCCATTCAGTGCTTTATATACCATAAGATAAATTTAAAACTGAATTCTTTAAAATTAGAAGTAAATCAAATTCAATCATATTATTATTAAGTTCTGAAAGAATTTTTGTTTTTAATTATTTTAACAGCTGTTTCGGCGTTTAAAGTCATTTTCAAACCAATGTGGGGTTAACGCTTTTCTTTAGTTAAATTATATTATGGTCTATGAGTGATCTGAGCCTCTCCAAGGATTCCCTATGAGTTAGTTTTTGGATTAAACATTGTTGATAAGATCATTTTCAAAGCCTAAAATTATTGCATATAATTTTTTACAATCCAAAATTGTGAAATTCGAAACTGCCAATTATTTGTTCATAGCACAGAATTCCGTCTTTAAAAAAAACCCATCGTGATTTGTGTTTCTTTTGTAAATTTGAATTGAGCGATTAATATTTAAGGCCTATTAGGGCTCAAAATGATAAATAATACCATCGTCTCTTTTACTTAATGTTTTATTGAAATATTATCCTGCCCAGAGAGCATAATGTGCGGCGAGTGACTTTGTGCAGCGGGGATAGGGATGGTATCCGCCGGGTATCCAGATTGATTGAAGTATTAATGGAGAAGTTTGTTGATTTATATGGTGCAGGTATTTCTACAATCGCGCTGGCTATTTATGCAGGGCAGCAATTTGCGCCACATCGCAATAAAAGCATCGCAGTTGTATGGATGTATACAATATACATGCATAGGTATATACGACCCGACACACGAAGGCTATACAATGTACACATACTATTTGCTATGTGTCGGCGTTATCAGTGTTAAAGAAAACCATTGAATAGACCGTAATTAAAATTTAATTTGCTGTTGGTTTGTGAAGTGAAAGACATACATATACAAGTAAAAAAGGAAAACAAGTAAATATGAAAGAATTTATTAATAGCAAATTTTTAAAATGGTTTAAATTGAAAATTATAAAGATATCTTCAGAGTGAGTAGTTTTAAAGAGAATAATATGTTGAGAAAACTTTCTCACTAATAAAAGATAAACTTCAAAAGTTTATAAATATGACATACAAGCATTAGTTAAAACATAATAAAGTAAATAGGAAATTTTTCGTTTTAGAGACAAAAAATCTCGAACTATGAGCTTTGGCATCGTGAAATTTGCAAATAATTTAGAATAAATTTTAAAAAGAAAATGCATCTATTTCTAGTTCCCCGCGATATTACAGTTATGCATTATAGATATATACTTATAATATTTGATAGCTCATCATATTCTGTTGTAGAAACCAATGTAGAAGCTCAGATGGGCGTATAATCAAATAATAAATAATAAAAATAAAACGTTAAAAAAATAACATATAATAATCATTCACGGAAGAAACCGGACAGTAAGCTTATTCTCCACACAGCATCCCAAAATATGACATAGGCCCCCAGGAAAATTATTTTCGTCCAGACTTTCTGTGTGGAAAAAAACTGTGGTCGAATTAATGTTATTATTTTTAATGTTAACCACTTAACCACGGAGACCGTCAAATTGACTTTAGTTATTATTAAAATCGGTGGAATCAAAGAATAACAATGATAAAAATTCGATAGTGCGTGAACTTCATGCTATTTTTAAATATTTGACAGTCAAATTCGTATCGAATCTGAGCACGGTCGATCAAATCGAAATTATGAGCGCACCTCAAGTCAAAACAAAAATACCGTAGCGATTTTCCGCGTCAATCGGGCACGCCCATCAATTCAAATCAACTGAGTAACCCAACGACCAATTCTCGGCTAATGGAAAGAAAAAAAAAAACAATCGAATAAAACTCCGCTAAGCGGAATTACGATTCAGCGTCGCCAACGTAGCTAATTGCATATTTTATGAGCATTACTAAGCTGCTGCGTCCTCAAATGACACTTTCCCATTCAGAATCAGATACGTGGACGCATTGCAGTTTTTGACACAGTTACTAGTTAGTGAAAATTACATATCGACGTCATTAAACTTCTTGTCAAAGGCTTTATATGAATTTCCCGCATTGCAGTTTTTGACACAGTTACTAGTTAGTGAAAATTACATATCGACATCATTAAACTTCTTGTCAAAGGCTTTATATGAATTTCCCCCGTATTTCACATTTATGCAGCGATTCCAACGAAAGTTTCATGCGTTTTAATAGACATTTCTCTTGATATGAATTCTAATTAACCATTTCACGTATTGTTAGTATCTAACGGCCGTCCTTCCAAACTTTTCGAATGATCAATCTGAGGCACCGATGTTTTGTTGAGCATTTTCTCTGTTTGTCTGTGTCCAAGCATTTTTTATTCTAAATTGTCTATGGAGGTGCCCGCCCACTTTCGTAGACTATAAAATAGTGCCCTCCCACTTTTATAGCTTACATTTGACATTTGACGTTTTACTACAGTGAAAAACAAGACAAAACGTAGCTTATAATAAGTAAAATAAGTAAGGTTCTCTTCAGTTTTATTTAAAATATACAAAAAATATGTTTTGACATTAGAAAACAGATATAAATCTTTTTCATTCAATATTTGAATCGCGATAAATAGATCGCGAACGAATAATGACGTTTGACATTTGTTCACCCTGTTGACAATATTTATAACTAGTACTCTGTTGAGGGGAACTTAATCCATAAATTTGATATTCTAAATTGATCGCAAATTTGATCGAAAATTTCGTTGGGAAGAGCGTATTTGTACATTTAAACAGTGCCGAGGCAAAATTTTGGCTCAACAGTTGCTCAGTGGGGTTGGGAAGAACGGCCGTAAGAGTACTTAACTGTCCGGCTTCTCTCGTATTTCACTCTTTGTCGAAATCTTTTTTTTCGTTGAAAAAGATGGAATCAAGAATATGGCACTTGCGTCACATAAAAAAAGATAAATCGATATTAAAAAGGTTCATAGGAAATGCTATAATGTATGAGGGGACGAGCAACTAACTAACCATCAAACCGTTTCCCCGCAGGGGTACGCAGAAAGGACGGACCGCCAAACAACTCGATCTTGGCATACAGTTCTTGCTTCATTCACATTCATACATCGACTCATACATTCTCTTCTATTATTCCGACGTCTGACATGGCCCGACTCAAGTATTTGATTCACTTGATCGTGCCATGTCTTCTTCAAACAACAAAATAATTGCAATAAGGTAAAAATTCCCGATACAAAAAGCTATGCAAATATCATGACGTCAGAGATCACCGTTCGATAGTTTTTGCTGATGATGCTTGTGTTAAGGGAAACCGGTTTGTTTTGATAAATTATATAAATTACGTGGTTATAAACAAAGCAATTGTTTTATTTCACTGTGACTGCTTTCTATCAAAAAACAAACAATAAAATATATGAAAAAAAAATTAACGTTTTTTAAAATAGGCTTCATTAAAATTCGCCGCCGTGCGCTTTTGTTTGCGGGTGGTATCTAAATTGGCCGGATATAAGCATATTCTGTATTGGCCATTTCCGCAGTCAGGGTGCACTGCCTCCGAGTGGTGGATGGTGGATTCCATTGCATTGGCACGCTTTAAATTGGAATCAATATAACTGCCTCTGATTAACGGTGTTATGCAGCGATGACCGGCGAAGTTTCATATGATGCACTTGCTTGCATACGAGAACGGGACTTGTCTGTGCCGGGCGAGAGCATGCGCCGACCGTTGGCTGTGAGCCCTGTACCGTTTTCGAATCGGTTTTATTAGATTGCACGTAAATTACGGCGCCGATAGCTGAACGAACACCGTAATCAAGTTATACGCACTTTTAACTTCAAGGCTTAAACACTATTTATGTATGCGTGCGCCGGAGCAGGCAATCCAATAGAAAGTCAGAAAACTTACATTTTTCAATGCTATATACACATCTGCCCTGTTAAGAGGATCGGCTGCGCGGCCTGTTTCATATTTTGGATTTGAGGTCAAAATACCCATCCAAACTGAACGACATATTTTTTTTAAATTAAACGTTTAGTAAATATCTAGTACGTGTGAGAAGTATTTTATTTATTTTTGTTTTAAATTATGAAGTATATGCCAAAAAAAAATCATTTTTCATAATTTTAGAGACAACTTAGAGAATAATTTACGAATAGTTTATAGAATAATTTTAGAATAATTTATAAAAAAAATTATCTTATTTACCATGTAAACGGAATAAGATGTAGACCATTTTTATAATGTTTTGTAATTTACTTACTTCAGTAAAAATCACTCGAAACAAACGTGGATGACAGTGAACCAAAGCTGGTGCCACAATGGATGTCACGTGACCTTTGCCTCTAGCCGTCGAAATCGTACTTAGGGCAAGTCTATTAATTCTGACGTGAGCGGTTTTTCAAGCAATGTTTCGATTCCGAATTATTGCCCTCCCCCAGGGACTAAGAGTAAGAGTATTTATTATCTATACACATTTTTAATTATTTGTAAAATAACACGAATAAATACAACAACAAAAAATCGACAATAATAACTCAATAAGACAGTTGTTTGGGAAGAATTTCAATAGAATCTTAATCGGCATAAACACTGAAAGAGAATGAATGTGACCCTCAAATTATCAACATTGAGATTATTGTGTAGAATTCCAAGGAAAACAATTAAGAATATTTTTTTACGTAGTGGAACGATAGATTTAATTTCAGATGTTGTGGGGAGACAACTGCGGAAAGCAATAAATAATAAAGTTAATCGATAAGAAGCTGATCTGCAATCTGTGGAATTGTATTGAATGAAATCAACGCTAAAGGCAGCCGGAGCAATGATATTATTATTAACGACCTTCATTTCCTCCGAAGCTATTTGTAGTTTAACGAAACTAGCTGAGGATGGATATATCTAAAGATCAATTGAATGATACGCACAACGATATAAGGAGAAGTCATGTCTAACGGAATTCCACATCGAACGGTATTATCAAAATCTTGGGAATAATCGGTCATAAAGTTAAGTTAGGACGTTCGGAGAATGCGAAATGAAAATAAAACGTCAATTCCGAGAGACGATGAATGGGAATTCCCACGGAGTAGTTAGTAACAATAACGCCGAACGAGTTCACGACTTCAGAGAAAGCGAGTACAAAATAAAACAAATGTACAAATTTGAGCAATGGGGCAATTGCATATCCCTAACTCCCGGGAGAACATCCCAAGGCGGAGGTAGATATTCCGATCTAACGATTCTCATAACCCCCGTGACCCAGCGCCGGTTACACCGCGGCTATCTCCTGCACCGGCAGTACATTCTGCTGGCCTGATACCATCGACAATGATGTCGGACTCCGAGCCAAAACACACACACTGCCAGGATGCATTACTTTCCGTGCGAGATTACCCCGGTACAGCCGGTGTTATCGCCTGCTCGCTACTCCTGCAGCCCTGCTCCCGCTCCTAGGTGGCACTAGATCTGAGAGATGTTTGTTTAATTAACTTTATCGGGACGACAAACATGTCCTTAGATGGAATGCGCTACGCAACGCACATGCTCTCGTTACAGCGAAGACCTAACTGACCGCAACTCTAACCTATCGCTAACAAGCATTCGGACAATATGGTTCACGCCTGTCTAACCAGCGCAGCGCAACACAATCCACCGAGCTTATATAACTACCACTTGCACTAATCAACTGAACGGCTGGTGCTGGTGCGTTACCAACAAACTACCAACTCCAATAATAGAGATATATATTGCATTAACGACCAGGAATTTAGTATTAATTATAAATACTTAAGTTTACATCAGTCGATTAAAGCAATATAAATCAATAACATTGCGTGCGCTAGAAAACGGAAGTAATTATAAGTCACGCGATATTATTCAACGTAGAAACGAATATTATATATATTATGTTGCATGTTATTTCCTCTCGTTAGAGCAGCCAATATCAACAAGACGTTTAAACTCGGTAGATATTGCGATAGGCCGGTTAGAGTAAGCTCACACCACAATACGCGACTTAATTGAATAACAGGTTAGGTAGAGTTTTAAGTCATGGCGCCGATTGTTAAATCGTTGCAAATCTAACAATACCATCGGCGGCGGAGACGTCGCGTCGCAGAGGACAGATACACGGGCCGAACATAGTCTACTCGTACTGGGGATAAGGGATCGGACCGTTGCGTTGAAGGATCTACAACAGACTTAGAAACGTACAGCTTTCTGAACTCATTTATTACAACGGATTTATTTCATGTCGCTGACAATTTTTAGAGGACTATTACAAAGTGAACTAACAGATTCTAATATGAAGGTTAACTAAGAATAATGTCAATTTATTGATGCTTCATCGTAATATTTAATCATTAAAAATAGTATTAACAAATCTCAAATCTCTGCCACAGAAAGAAACAGAAAATTAAAAGGTAACGATCACTTCTGGAAATCGAACACAGGACCCTTTGTTTTGCCAGGATTAGCACTCTGACCACTGACCTAATGAGACCTTATTACATTCCGTCATTTTTTTAACGATACCATACCTCAATTTAAAAATTACTAATATCAGTTGCGGCCGTTACTTTTTTATTGTCTGTGTCTTTTTCTGTTCCATATTTCAATGAGATTTGTTAATATTGTCTTCTTCAGTGATGAGATTAATTTGTTAATATTATCTTCAATGAATAAATAAGGATAAAGTCCTCGATATGAAACCGATTATTCGTTATTACATTATTTATTACATTTGATTTACATTAAATTAAAAAAAAATACATTGATCATATGTTTTTTTTTAAATGAAAGCACCCAATATAAACTTTTAAAACGTTCGCATTACTACTTTTTACACTATTGTGAAAATTTTAACTATGCACCTTCCAGGCGATGAAATTTTTTACAGTGTTTCTGTACGAACCTTTTAAATCTGTAAATACCAATGAGCGTTAATTTCGCAAATCTTCATTTAATAAGTTAGTAGTATATGGAAGATATTTTAGGTAGTAAAGAAAGGTAGTTTTAGGTTATATTATATCTTTATAAAGCACCCCTGAGGTGATATCTCACAAAGACGGCGCTAAATGAGTCAATTAAAATAATTTGACACAATATTAAACGTACACTCTGATTAAAAAAAAAAAAAATAAAGAAAGTTGTAAACCTGTTCATTTTTTAGGTTAACAGTACACGGCCAAAAATAATGGAACCTTGTTGTACTTATTCCAATGGTTTACCTTCCAAATAAGAACAAGATGAATCAACAAATTATGTACAATAAACTTTTAGTGAATAATCACGTCCCGCTTGATAACAAAGAGCTTAAACCCTTACATATAGAAAGAAATGGCCTTAGAATAAATTAACTTGAACAATTGGAAGTTAATAAAAGAATGATCCAAATATAACATTAATTAATAAAATGAGGAATTTATTCACCACTTTTCAGTATGTTTACACGACCAAAATAATATAACAGATTTAAATAAATCAATTAAGAAAACATTGTTATCAAATGCAAATTGGAGAAAACAAAATATAAATAAAAGCACTTCACAGAAAGGGAATTTTAATTATTTTCTAACTAGATCGGGTTTACCGGTAATAAATAATTTTAAATACCGTAGAAATTAGAATTGGGAGGGGGTAAATAAAATCATATAAGCAAGTCGTCGCAAAGTGGATTAACCACAGTTTGAAAATGGCCTTGAACGCCGAAATAGCTGTCAAAATAATACAAACTAAAATAGTCGCAGAACTTAAGAGAAACGTAAGCCCGCAAATAATTGTTAAGTGCCCCTAAAATCACGAAAAATCAATTTCTTTAATTTATATTTCATTATTTAAAACAAAAATAAATAAAATACTTTTCATCCGTGGTAGATTTACTAAACCTCTAATTAAAAAATATATATCGTTCAGTTTGAATGGGCATTTTGGCCTCAAATACAAAATTAAGTTATGTATGAAACAGGCCGGGCAGCCGTTCCTCTTAATAACAACACTATTAAAATTCGATTTACATAAAATTTTCAAAAAAAAAAAAACAACAAATTATGCGTGTTGAGTTCTTTTAAAATCTAAATCAAAGGCAGTTTTTTTTGGCGAGAGTGTTTGAGATATTAGCTACGTTTTAGAGGTTCTTTTATTATAATGAATTATATGTTGCACAGAGCGGAGTGTAAACATCCCAAATTCTTTACACTCTCTGCCCACCGCAAGACAGAAACCGTTCAATGACCGTCGCACAAGGTAGAAACTAGTGATGGAAGAGCCGCGAGTCAAGGTGGAACCCAGGCCGTTACGAAACTGTAGCGGCACAACCACCGCATTATTTGTACCACGAGCGTTCAAGTGTGACTGACTGACAAATTTGGTATTAAAAAAAAATTTGAAAGACAAACTATGCAGACAATCCATAAATTGACTTTTTAGAGAATTGCAATGGTTTTGAAAAACACCATGTGTATTGGAGAATGGTGGCTTTAGAGTTTGAGACGATAGCTTAGTGGTTAAAGCAGTAGCTGCGATAACAGAAGGTCCCGATTTAAAATCCTAGTAGCGGAAATATCCTGTCTTCTCGTGTGTTTTTTAAAACGGAGATATAAAGGATAACGCAGAAGATGGCGGAAAATAAAATTCAAAGCGGTAATTTCAAACCGAATAGTTTTACCTAGCGATTGGTGCGTTTCATTCCAGGCTTATCGAAAACCCGCATAAATTTGTATGGGACCATAATTTCAATATAATGGCCGTTTGTTAGAGATAATTGTAGACCTTCTAGAAGCATTAAGATGCCCTTAAATTCGCCCCTACAAAAGGCTTCTAGCTTAAACGAAGCAAGGGATAAAGCTCACTATACTTAGCATCAACTACGAGCACGGACTGTGGATAACAGGCGATGTGACTGGGAACTGTATGGTCGTGCAATTATTCAGATCAGATAGTGAACCATATCTTTTTTGCGGGGAACTGCATACTTGGCACCCGTGTCAAGCCTTGCAGGGAATTTCTGATACGTGCTATCCATACCTCGGCTCCATCCTAAAGATAGTGCTATCCATAGCTCGACCCTCTGTCCTGAAGATAGAGTGCAGCCCCTATGCGAGCGGGTTCAGTGCCTTCGGAAGAATTTCCCGAAGAGCGGGGACTTTACTGGTCCTTACGTGTGCTGCTACAACAAGCAGTTGTGCAATCTCCCTTATAGAACATTTTAACTGTCGTTTAGCTAGAATCTAGATTATCGACATTCTATTGATGACGTCATTTTAACTCTCGGTATATTATATATAATATTGTTTTATTCTTTTGTGTCTCAATGTCAAAGTCGTCATAAAATTCTCTACGTTTGCTACTCGTTTACTAGAATGATTATAATACGTTATTAGTTAATATTTTAGTACGTCTATCGTCTCAATAATTCTTGTTAAGATTAAATCAAACGTGATAGGCGTTCACATATGGCGATGTTCAAATATTAAAGAAAAAAAAACACTTTTAGTAGTTGACGTTTTAAATATTGGGATGAATTGTTTATTGGAGAGTGTACATGCGGAATAAGAAATAGAACAAGTTGTTATTCCAAGTTTAAAGCATAAGACCCAAAAGAAATTTATAAAAAAATTGTAAATGTTAGTTTTACAATAATAAATTGTATTAATTAAATAATAATTTCTACAAAAGATTGGTATTCACTTTGTGGCGTCATTATTAATAAATTTATTAAAAATTACTTTGTAATCACCACTTTATTAATATATACATATCTACATGTTTTGAAAGCGAAGCTTTCCTCATCAGAAATATACAGAATATTAAAAAATAATGAAGTATACACAAATATTTTTTTTTCATTTGTCTATACATGACAAAACTGTAACTGTTGGTGTGTTTAATTCATAGAACCCCATTTAATTTAATATGCAAATAAAATTTAATAATGTTATTACTAATTTCTGCAAGTATTTCGGTTTTTTTTTATTATTGTGATAACTGTTCCGGCGTTCAAGCCCATTTTCAAACTGTAGTTAGGCCATGATGAGACGACTTATTTATATGATTCTATTTACCCCAACCCAATTTAAATGGTGCCTAAAATAATGAATAAATTAAAAAAAAATCATAAGTTAAGTAACAATTTAATTAATTTAATATTCCGTGTGTGTACACCCGCCAACAAACCATTCATTTCAATATTTAAAAGCATTACGTGGTAAAATTGTTTTTATCTAAAACATTTTATTGTAAATGTGTATTACGTATCGGTTAGCTTTAACAACGTTGTAACACATCGAAGCAGGCATATTTTTTCTGTTAGCCGTGCATCAAATATAACCATAAAGTCATCGTAAAATGGACGCGATATTAAAAACTGATTTGATGATAACCAAAAGCTGTGGAAAGTGATAATATGCAATAAAATAGAAAGCCACATGCACGAGAGGTACACATCAATCATCTTGGGATTGTTCCAGTTTGAAAAATACCGTTTCAATTCTGGAATTTCAGTCGGCTTTTGAAGCTTTGCTGCGGTTTTGTTTTGCCGACCAAAGGCGCCATATATGTTTTAAAACACACCTACAAGTGTTTGAGGATAGGAACGTTAATTTCAGAACACATCTTCTGGCGTGCGTGAGGTTATAAAGAACCACAGATGCTGTATAAATACCTGTATGGCTTAGAAGGCGAGAATAATTCATTAGAATCATTAGTTATACATTACACGTATGACCGAGGTTTACATTTATGGCGGGATATTGACTTTAACAACTCATAATGGCGCCGAATCTTTGGACCCTTGATCCGGTCACTTCATTCCGAACTGAGCACGTTCGCTGATTATAAAAAAATCACGTTACAAAACAATAAACCTCACGTTATAATAATAACAAGTCAGGTAGAGCAACTACGCAGAAGCCGTTCCGCCAACGGTAACAGAAGACTTATATTATTTCCTACTCAATATAATCATATTATCGCATTACCGATAGGAATAAATCGCATGGTGAATCAAACTTACCAGAAAAAATCAAGAAAGGTTCCTTAGAATAATAAAGCAACTGGCAAATAAAGCTTTTAGCGTAGGAATAAGAGGGATGATTTTTGCACTATTTTAATTAAAAAGACAATATATGTTGAATACAACAACAGCAAAAACAAGTTGCTTAACAATCGAATCCATAGTTACCTAAGGCTTCATATTGCTTTATAATGATTGGGCAATAATTACAATTGGACAGTTTCAAAGATTGAATGGTTACAAACATACAAAATCAATCACAAAATTATTTAGATCTCTAATGAAAGGAGTCTCTAATGAAAGAAGTCTCATCATATCAATGCACCCAAAGGATGATGAAAGTAAAGGGTAAAATAATCAGAACGAAAGGCAGTTCCTTTTCTTCAAGATACTTAACGATTACGTCAAGCCGCTAGGTGGATATGTACTTTACGATAAATCCAGTTTTTCCCTCGAAGCATCTCCCGTCAAACATTAGATCGAGATGAGACGGCATCACAAGCGATTATATTCAATTAGATACGCGAATTCAAAGGGAAAACGAAATTGCACACAGGACGCCGGAGATTTTTTGTTTGCAACGCGGTAAAATTATACGTCATTACATTTTGCAAACGTATTCACGACAGAACACAGGGATCGTAAAAGTATGCAGATTTATTATGCAAATGCCGCGTTATCAACTAATGAAAAACCTTCATTATCGCATTCCACACCATAATGGGATCATTCGTGATGGACAGTAAAATCTCATTGACACCGTTCTTGGTCATAAAGGATTACATGCATTCAGATCGTGCCATTGAACTTGTCAAAGTTTCACTTGCGAGTGTATTACACTAGGGCGGCTTCGCAGCTTCCGTTGCCATTCACCTGTTGTAAGCCATATAAGTACTTTCGTACTAAAATACAAATCCAGTCGCCTTAATGTTACGTTGCCACGTGTGGTCTCTTCCACCCCAATGGATTTTGAAAAAGTTTCGCAACTACTGTCGCCGCGACAAGAGTCGCTCGCGTTCGCCTGCTCTAAATTAGTAAAAATCATTTCATCAACTTTACGGGAAGAACAAAAAACAGTACATAATGAAAGAATGTCATTCGTTTTTTGTTTTGTTATAAAATAAATTAATAAGCACAATTTTAATTCTTTTTATTTAAAGTATGGAGAATTTTAAAAACCAAATGAAGATTAAAATTATTGATCGCAAATAAATTGAAAGTAGCTATACTACCTCAACATAAATATTTTTTTAAACGAACACCATTTAATTTGTATTTATTTATTAATTAAAATTTTTTAAGATTTTTTAAACTTATAAATATCATACAGATATGAGGTTTTCGTAGATAAAATATGGCGTTTAAATCATAATTTTTGAAAAAAGGTGACAACACTGAAAATGTTCAAAGGGTTAAGTTTATTGTATTATCGCGCCATAAAAAGCAACGTAGAGATGCTGAGTCTATTTTACAGGTAGTACGAATACTGCTGACGTGTTGATACTTTCTGCATCATCGAGAAAAACGGCGAACAAGAGCAGAGCACCAGGTTTACAATTGATGTCGGTAGCATGATAGCTTTTTTGCAAAGAGTACCTACACACGAAGAATAAGCTGCCGGCATTTGTCTATCCTCTTTCATTTAAAACGAACATCTTCAAGACTCGTCAATCTCAATCATAACACGCTCCGAAACGATGCATTGTTGTATTTCGTGAATACGATGTATACTATCGATGTAACTACTAGAATATGTTTTACATGTGTTTCCCTATTGTAAAAAATAAAATAAAAGTCCCCAAAGGGTGTACACAATATAAAAAAATAAACGGTTGGGAAATATACTCGTAGATGAGCTGCGTAAATAAAACAGTTAAAGGGGGGCTCTTAAGAATTCTCCCATAAAAATATCAAAATATCATGCTTACAGTAATGGGAATATAATTACATATTAATAAGAGCCGATATCCAATTAAAGGCAGATCAAATCACCCTTTATTATTACAGGTAAAAAGTATAATGGGCGAATATTGTACTGATAAAAAGATTTCCATATCTGGCATGGATCACCTTTATACGAATCAATTAGGCGAGGCTGTAAAAGATAAAATAATATCCAGTTGGCGCCGCGGTGAGCCGAAGAATGGGCTTCAATATGTGAGATTTGTATACGATCCTATACCGAGGATCGATCAACACGGCAGGATATGCGGGTTCGCTATAGTGGAACGACTTGGCGAAATATATTGCCAGTGTTAATCGGCGGTGTCAATGATCCTGGTGATGCCGGTTCCATTCCCAAACTTAACCACACGCGGTGGCTCGTAAAGCAATAGAAATATTATTCAGTTTCTCACAATTACTGCCAAACGGCCAGTAATTAAAAGAAATACGATGCCTTTGCTCGCTTTAAGACCGCCACAAAAAACAAACACAACTAGACAAGCGAGGAATATTGAAAAGATTTTGATATTTTACCAAAATCTGACATAATTTATTGAGGATATCAACAGTGTTTATGTGGCGGAAAATCGCATTTTCCGCTCAGCAAAAACGATACCAAGACTAGTTTAAGTAATAAGATTAAATATTGATGACTTAAAAAAAATTAATACGTCGTAAATGCGCAGATAGCTTATTTAGGATGACAAGAAGCTAAGGAGGAATGAAAGTAAGGATGACCGAGGTAGAAGGAATTGAATAACTTCCAGACTAGACCAATCAATGCCAAGGCGGGGTATGAGAGGACATCAGAAAAAGGATAAGAGAAAAAAGTGGTCAAGTGAGAATGAGACTAGAAATAGACAGCTGAGTCTCGGCTGCCTTAGCGATTAACCAGAGATGCTGCGGTGCAAATGATTCCGACAGAAAGAGAGAGGAATTTCTTGACAGAATAAGGTAAGTGATGCAATTGTGGAAGGTAGTGCGGTTAATCGAGCGCAAAGCTTCTACAATCAAGTACTAGCGAAGATTGTCAACAATCCAGTTTATAAATAATGCGGTAATTAATTATTGAAGAGCGATGAACTTGAAATAGAGCAACTTTTTACGATAACGTGTAATAAGAATTTGTATTACGTGTGCCTTACCATGTTTTTTTTCTTCTTGTTTCAGGTAAGGGAAATTGGAAATATTTCATACGACGGCGAATACTGCTCCGGAAAATGTATGTGGTTTTATTTAAATTATTAAAAAAAACTGAGCACTTGATAAATTATTTTTATTTTGCAAGAAAAATATCAACTAGGTACTTAAAACATGTAGATAGATCCTTACTCAGTTCAAAACCAGATGCAGATTCATTTAATTAACTGCAAGAGTTTGTGTTTTCATATTGTAAATAATCGCAGAGAATGGGCAAGAATATTGATAATCCAATATCACGATATTGTTTGTAATGGTTCGTGAGAGAGATTACTGAATAGATAGTACGTCCCGAGACGTGGTTTAGTAGAAAAGTGGGTTTAAAGCCTCGCGTGCGACTATGAATTCCAATATTCAATACAAACCTGCCGGACAAAATATTAGATACTTTGGTCAAACCTTTGGATTGTTTATTCGCTACAAGTATTGATTGTTGTGTAGGACACTGAACGATAAAATGGATTCTTAAAAAGAAGAAAGAATTTTAAGAAGTATTTAGCACAGAATTTTTTTTATATTTTCAACTACTGAAGATCTAATCTCGACTAATTAGCGGGACATAGTACAGGACTGGAATACGATCCCTGTGATACTCTCATTGATATGCTGCATGGGGTCCGGCGCCTACTTAGAAAGTATGGGGGCGACTTGTTATATATTCCAGGAGACTAGAACTGCGGCAATTTACCATTTCACTCTTACAATGCAGGAATAATAATACGACACAACATGTCCCATACCTCATGTAAAAGATAGAGACAGGAGATACATGTTAATGCGTAATAAAATTTTATGCATGCTTTTGATGATCTTTCAAAACATCTTACTTTGTGCTACCTAGAATTTTGCATTCAAACTACAGTTTTAGAAATGTTATATGGTTAAACGGATATCAAAAGAACCCTGAACAAAGAAATACATTTCATGAAGATCATGCAAGAGGAGAAATTATTTTGATGATCCCCTATGTTCCCTCTGCTTGGATATTTATTAAATATGTTTTGTAATAAAATTACATCTTTAGATGTTATTAGTTAGTTCAATGGAAACAACCTGAATACTTTATACAATATTTAATTCAATGAAATAGATATTTCTCGAAGAAAACGTTTTTTTTAATATACCGATAACATTTACTTAGCTAGTCCTAACAGAATTTTTGAATCTAAGCAACAGCTTTAGAACCTGTACGTTCAAGGGATACCATTTACATATTTACCATTTACATATTTAAAAAAAAAATAGTGGGAAGTTTTTAAAAGATCGTAAAAAACATGTTGCATTCAAAGCACGCAGATCAAAATTGGCCATAAAAAATCTCATTAAGGCACGTCATTATTTACTATCCATATTAATTAGAAGTCAAAAGAGTTTATGGGCTATTTAAAACAAATTAAATAAACTATAACGATTAAGAATGCGGACAGGTAGGCACGCGGGAGGCAAAGTTCAAGATGTGAAAAAGAAAACGAGCCATAGATAGATGTTAAGATGAATATAGAGCGAACATCCCGAAGATGAATGGCCATCGGACGAAACACTGCGGGCAAGGTACCGGAATGAATAATGGCATGGCGAAAACAATAAGGCTCATACAAAGGTCATGAATACACGGCGCTGCCTGATTTATATGGGGCGAAAATCACGCCAGGCTGGCCGCGACTGCGCAGCACAGTGTACAGAGCGTCGTCTATGAAGCGCTGAGCGTCGCCTTTGGTAATTTTGACTAGCTCCTAAATAACAAAATTTAAAAGTAAACATTTTGTTTAAATATTTCAAGCGTGGCTTTTGAAAATCGTGCGTCCGAAATAAAAAAATAAAAAAAGGAATAAAAACCAACCGAGTACCAACCATTTAGAAAAATTAAAAATCCGTTGTACCATCTCCATATCTCGGATAGCGTAAAACAGAAATTCTGATGTACGGTCGTAACAAATCTAATTATAATTTCACAATATTAAAACAAAAAGTTTCAATCCCGTCACATTTTATAAATATACAATTTATTAATTAAACGACAAAAGGTTTATTAGTATTTTCCCCGAGTCAAGTGCGAATACAGGCTTTGTAAGTTGATTCGAAGATAGCGAAATCCATTTAATATCTCGGATGATTTATATGGAGGTGAGCAAGAGTTCATGACCAAAACGTTGCGGCGATATAACAAGCACGAGACGACTCAATTCAATCAGCCAGAATAGTGGCTCGGAAAAGAAATAAACTATCGCTGGCAAGGTCATAAATACGCACAAAGAAAACATATAGATACGGTGTCGTCGGTTAAACAGCCTAGACAATATCTGGATCTGCACAGAGATATCAACACCACGAGAAAATATTTTATCTATGCGATCTGAGGGGGAAAGGGAGTACTTAATGTAAGTGCATTTATTTATATACAAATAAATCAGAAGGTAACATTACACCAGTCTTCAACACAACTTCTAAACTTAAGGTGGACACCATTTCAACAAAAAATAATAAATCTGAAATTTTCAAATGGCAATTAAATTCTAAAATCAAATACAATAATTTATTAAATAAAGTACTAATGTGAAAAAAAAATCCCGACGAAACTACTGTATACTACTGCTTTAAGAACTGGAAACTGGAAGGCAATACAATAAATTTCTTCCTAATTTTGATAAAAAATAACTTTTATAACTTTTTTCCACTTATTTATTTTCGACCGGACCGGTTTCACCCTATTACAGGCATCGTCGGATTGCCACAATTAAAACTAAATCTATGGATACCATATATAATATAGAATCGATATTGTTTTTATTCTAGAAAGCAGGAGGACTCACTCCTGGCATCGATGCTATATATACCATAGGTTTAGTTTTAATTGTGGTAGTCTGACGATGCCCGTAATAGGGTGAAACCGTTCCGGTCGAAAATAAATAAATGGAAAAAGTTACAAAGGTTTTTTAATAACAGAAATCATTTTACAATAAATTTAAATAAATAAGAGGTTTACATAAAGCGACGACAGTGATATCGATCATAATTCAATACACGTATGAATCGGCACGCATTTTAAAAGTCATTAAAAGTACGAAAAAAAACAGTCCGAAAACCTAATTTAACCAATCCTTTTTACAAAAAAAGATTTACTAGGTTAGATTAGTTTCTTTTTCTGAATTTTAACTACTTTTAAAAAGTGTGACGATTTATACGTGTGTTGAATTATGATGGAACCGAGGACGACATAGTCGACTTTTTGGCAAAACAGTTTTTTTCTCATTAAGGTTTTAGTTCAAATTTTTATCATCTCAACATTGCTATTTCCCATAAAAACTTATAGAAAATTTCAATATCTTTTCAGAAATATATATCTCGTGAAAAATATATTTTGGATAAAGTTGAAAAAATTCAGTAAAAAGGTTGCTTCATCAAGGTTTTCATGTTGTAATGTTGATTGGCCATCTTATATACTATTATATGTCTAATAATAAGGTGAAAAGAAAAGTCGGAAATTATATTGCATATAAAATAAAATGCTTAGCCACTTTAACAAGATATAAATACTAAAGTATAACAATAAGAGCATTATTAATAACATTATATTGTTATTTAACAAGCAGTTTTTATAGATGGCAATTACCGTTTTTTGTTACACATACTTGAGAGCGTTTTGCGTTTTTTATTGCTGATAAAAAAAGCAATCAGAACACAAAACGGTCCGATATGCTTTGCAGGGTGAGTAAAAGACGTATTGTCACTTGATACATTTGTGTATTGGAAAGGTAACTTTGTCAATTACGTTTATGAGACTATGAACAGTGAGACACGAACACGGAAATTTTAACAATAGTTATGATTTTAAGGGATTCTGGAAATATTTTATATCTAAACAATTACGAGGTAACGACCCATAAAAAAATTCTGTTAAACTCAAAATGTGAGATTTCAAATGATGAAAAGAAAATCGATGATTTGAATTTTAATTCTTTCAACATAAACTAGTTGCGGTTTTTCATTATTAATTTTCACGGGGAAATTGTGCAAATCTGTATTGGAATCAAACTGATTAAATTTCCATGTAAAAACATCGCGGCGTTTGAAAATAACAGATGCAGAAAATACAAAGCTCTACGTCGATTAAGGCGAAAAGATAACACTATTCGGAACGGTTGCAACCAACACAGTATATCAATACCATTTAAAAGTAGGCCGAAAGGCCATGTACCGTATTGTATTTAAGGATTACGACGTAATTCAACACCAATCCAATAGAGGCAAGGCTTTAATAAACATCTGAAGAAGTTGGATTTCATATTATGTGGAATCTGCATTCGGTAATAAAATATGTTGGGAATGTTTTCTGAAACATTTAATCCCGATACATCATTTTGCAGATAGTCGTAAAACCGATTGCTGCTTATTCGCCACCGCGAATGAATTTCAATATAGTATTTCCAATCAGTTTCCAACTATTCTTTGCCACTCCAAGTGTTCCTGGCGCAATATACCGCATGTGTCGGTACTAAGAATTATGGCTTTACGGTCATTCTGAAATTCTCGTTTCTCACTAAGACATAAATTGTATTACCACCCATTTGTTTAAATTACCACATTTCAATGGCATTAAATAACGAACTGGTTGCAAAGTATTTGAAACGATTTAAAACGGAAGAACGGATCTAGAAATAAACTCGGCTCAATTTTGTAACCAATCAGACGATGGATGAAAAAATGAATCATATTATACAAAATACAATATAAGTTATGTGAACGCGACGCTTCGGGTTAATTTCCTACGTTAGGTTAGGTGCCAAGTGTTCTGGATCTGAAGATTACGGTAATAGAAACAGTTTACTCGAGGTAATCATTTTTACTGTACTGCGCGATCAAATCATTGGGAAAAATCACAATAACGCTTCTGCGCAACACATGGTTTCAATAATGGGAAAATGTTCGGTACTTTCCAGAAAGTCGCTGATTTCCCCCTTGGCAACGGTTAACAATACTGCAACAGCGAGCACCTTATTAAATATATCACCCGACCACCCTGCAGGCCGTAGTTAGGTAAATTCAATAGTCACATACCATTAGGAGACCATTCTGCATTCAGAACTTGTAATAGTATGGTCAGCAAGTTACTGGATAGTGGGACGATACATCATACGGAATATAGGAAAGGGGCTGCTACAAGATGCATAATAAACTATTAACCAGGCCTAAATGGAACCAACTCCAACCAGTCCGTAGGACCTTTCAAATGGTTCTGGTTTGATGTAGACTGCAAGAGGTGGGAGCTATGAATTCCATAAAAACATCATGTTTTTAATTTACATTGACAATATCTGAACGAATTCTGAAACGTGCATCAAAGAAATGGTTGAATAAACGGGGAAGGATTTCAAGTTCCTTTCAAAGTTGCACAGTTTCGCATTAAAATTTTTAAAATTTCAGCAAATTGAAAATGATATACTGATATTGATATCAATATAATATATAATAATAATATATATCCGTCATTAAAAATCACGATAATCAATTTCCATCAACAAACTCTTGATGAGTGCATCAAAGAAATGATCTCAAAGGATGAATAATGAAGGATCAGCCATTTCTTTAAATATAGGCCCTTTCAGAGCAGCACAGTTTGCCAATTAGTATTATGAAATCGCAGCAGGTAGATAATTAGTGTGATCTCATAAATCAAACTGCAATAATTTCAATCACAAAGTTAATTATTTGAAGATGTTATTAGCCTCGTGGCTGCTGGCATCTCTGTGAGGCATTTCAAGAGCTCATCTCGGAATCTGGCGATGTCGGCGAATCTCAATGGACCATTGTTGGTGGCTGATGTTCGCGTGTCAGGCGGCACCAGATATCGCGTGATGAATTATATCCCCCACAGGGAACAATCACTCTTGGCTACCCCGAGCTCGCGCACTGCACACTATGAGAAATATCTCTTCTATGCTCATGCCCTCCTGGTATTCCCATATTGTCGATTACCGTGTTATTTGATGAGGAATACTTGTATATCGATATATTAACACTTGTATTGCATGACCATATTAACACTAATTTCTACTCCTTTGATAATAATATGTTGGTCTTTATATCACCCCAGATATGAATTAACTCTATTGATCAAAAGCCAAAACACTATATTTGTTTCATAAAGGTATAGTTTAACTATGGCAAAACTATAATGTAACTGCACTTTATGAATGTGTAATAAGTTATTTATTTAACAACGGATTGCGCAAGTGTTACTTATCCGGCATCGATGATTGCGATGGGCGACTATTAGTAACATTGCTTATTCATGCACGCATTAAATATCAAATTAGAAAATACTTCGGCGTTAATGACGAATGATTTAAAGCTTCAGTGGTACGAACGTACAGATGTATCTACATATTTACAACATGTACCTACCAACCTAGCAACGACCGACCAAGAACACACCGGACGCTGTGGCGTGATTGGAAAAAAGCAGAATCCATTTTCTTAAATGATTACGAAACCTACAAAATTACCCGTCATAAAATGTTAACAATCTATTTAACTCAACACATTGGAACATTCGAGTGAGATGATTGACACGACCGTTAAATAGGAACCAGTGCAAGGTGATGCAATGCCGAATGATAGTCTGTATTATTACCTGCAAGTGATTTGGTAATACAACACATCTCTAATTATTTATATATACCACACTCGGGTTAAACAAGGTTTGAAGAAACATGTAATGGACGTCATTCAAAATTGGGTTTCATTTCGATTGTGAAAAGCAAAATCTCATTTGTAACTCATAACTTGTAGCGTGAATATCAGGCATACCAAAGGGGGGTGAGTCGGTATCTACAGCGATTATTCCATTGTTAACAGAGCTATCGATCACCCCAATAGGAATGAAATATTATCTACTAAATTATACGTGCAATTTGATCCAGGGTGAAAGTTACGTTGCTTAAAGCGGCTTGAATTAACTTTACTGCCTAAATTGGAACACACTGATACTTACAAACCATCCTCAGAACATTTCTTAATAACAAACAGAGTAAATCACATGTGGCATTAAAATAGTAAAATAAAAACAACCAAATTACTGAAATAAATTAATGAAGCTTATAAACCTCATTGTAATATTTAATATTAAAAGAAACATGATATATATAAATAAAATCGGATACGTACATCCGAGACACTATCTACATTAAAAATATAATTGGGTAGAACATTGCAATCATAGCAACCAAAAATATGGGAATTAATTGAGGATAAAATGAATAAATCTTAAATAAAAATAACGGAAAATAATTAAGTCTCAATAGCTCAAGTGATAGAGACGTCAGTCCCGGTAAGTCTAGAGGATCTGGGTTCTAGTCCCAGTGGCGACTTTTCATTTTCTGTGTCTTTTTCTGATTGATGTTTCATTGAGAATTATTAATATTATCTTCTTCAACGATCAAAAAAACATATCCTTCCGCCTCTGGACTTCGACAGATATTCATTTAAAATCAAATGATTGTAATTCCGCTGAATGCTTTAATCATACCTTCAGCCCTAGCATAATAAAACGACAGTACGTTACGTCACACGTGAAACGTATCATCCATTCTTTGGGCTTTTAACAGCGCGCAATAAAACTTAAACGCACCTTAAGGTTCAAAACCTTCACTGCGCCTCAGGGCGAACGTAATACGAGGTACACTTGTTTCTTCAAGAAGAGCAAGTACTTCGAGGTGCGTGCATGTGTTAATAATATCTGACATCACAAAGTCGTGGTGAAATTTTAATAGATCAAGCACAGGCAGGGGAATCTTTAAATTGCTGATGGTTGGGAACTATTATTACGCTGGCGACTTTAGATGGAAGGAACGCATAGATGCTGATAGTGTTTACACAATTTTACGGAGTCAAAACGTAAAAATAACCGGCTCAAAGTACTTAAAGTATTAAATATATTTTATGCGTGGGCAATACTTATTTTTTAATGACGTACGTATTTTAAAATGTCTTCTTCACGAAGATATGCGTTTAGTGTAGGAATTAATAATATACATACGGAACGTACTCGTACACGGCAAATTATAAAGTATGAAGCAAATGTTTGGCAGTTACGAACACTTAGGCAGAAATTCCAAAGATGGTTGGACTCGAAATAAAATTTTGGGTCTCGAGTGGTATGTTTAAGGAACGCGTGTGGCCCGAAGATGCCGTAAGGCAAATCTTGTCCCCCAAATAAATAATTACTTACCCCGTGGCACGCATTACCTAAAAAAACTTAATTTTGTAGCAAGAAGAAGAGAGCTTCAAGGAAATGTAAATTTATAAATAATTATCATAAAATCATACGACCAAAGGGTTGTCGCCCAGAATGGAAATATAATTATGTCTTTGAATGTTGTCATAATCGACTAACTGACAGAGACAACACGAAGAGCCTATTACAATATTAAATTGTACATTTATTTCAAGTAATGTCAAATAAAGGCATTGACCATAACTCATCGCAAACGAACATGACGTTCAATAATAGTATAAAACATGGCTTTAGTAATAATTCGACCATAACCTGGCCAAACACCACTTAATTTTCTGAGTTAACTATCATTAAAGTTATTAAATATGCAAGCAACAGGCCGCACTCCAGTAGAGACAAGTTTCTAGTCTGAAGTTTGCAGTCAACAAAAGCTACTAACCGCGACGCACCGCAAAGAGACACCAACGCGTGGTTGGTGACAAAACCGAAAGCAACCCTCCGCGGATCGCGTGTTGGTAAACGCGACTCACTACTTTGAGTAAATAAATCAGTAAGTTAGTTTGTCAAGTGTCATCGTCGACGGCGCAGCGGCTTTACGCTTCGGAGGATGTCGGATACGTCTCCGGTTTCGTTGGGACAAGGTTTCAGCGGACTGTATCGTAACCAACAATGTATTGTCGTAACTCAAACCGACGAGAAAACGAAAAATTTCGCTTGTAACGTCTTGTTATTCTCGATCGTACGGCGATATGTGGAATTATGTATCCAGAGCAATGGTGCGTGTATCAACCTTAGAGTGACTCGGAGATCATAATGACCTTCGGACTGATAATGTACTATTATTATAGATAAGCTATCGCTAACCCTATAATCGACAGCGGCGGTTCAGCAGAAGATTTCGTAACTGAAAATAAAAAGTCAAGCACAAATGAGTTTCTTGAAGACTTGTTGAAAAATTCTCTCGCAATGAAACTGAAAAAAATATACACAGGTAGCGGGGAAAAGAGCTATATAAAATAAATTACACAGAGTACATAAAGAATAATTTGATTTACTTCGTATGTTCCGAACAACCGTTATTACGTTTCATTATTTCAGAATCACACATTTATATTGGTCTGGTCATGCAATAAGCGTGTTTTATTTGCTGTTTTTTTTTGTATTCTATCATCATATGTTTCATTTATAATAATTGTTTCACATGGATAACGCCAATCTCCCGCTGGTAAAACAAAAATCAAAGTAAAGGAAGAAAAATTACAAAGACAAATTATTTGAACAGCAAGATTGCAAATACGATAACATTTTTAAATTTTTTTTTTAATGAATCATTGATATATAAAGAAATGATTAGTCTGCACACAAAAGCAAAAAAAAAATGAAATAAAAGAACAGAATAGAACGGGAGAACAAGGGTTTGAAATCATGTTCATAAATTATCACTACGTACGATGAATATGTTAGTATTTTTTTATGTATAAAAATATGACGATTTCAAATATCTCGTTTAAGGTCAAACGAAACGTGACATGCGCCCACATATGGCGCTAATTGAATTTTTTTAGAAAACATACTTTTAGCACTTAACGCTTTTAAATATTGAGATGAATTGTTTGTTGAAATGGAATAAATAGTTATTGTGAATTTAAAGCACACGTTCTTCAAGAAACTTATAAAAAATACTGCATATGTTAGTCTTACAATAATATATTGTGTTTTCTGAAGTTTCTTGAAGGATTCGCGCTTTAAACCTAGAGGAACAATTTATTCCATTTCGTATTCCGTGTGCATACCCGCCAATAAAAAAAAATTTCAATATTTATGAGTATTACGTGCTAAAAGTGTTTTAATCAAAATTAGTTAAAGTTTAGCCTTAATTCCTTTATGCGAGAATAAGTCAGCGTAAGAATGAGCAAATTTTAAAGATTGTCGGCTATTAATTTATTAGAGAAGCGATAATTTCAAATGGTAGTAAGCATTAAATCAAAGATGACAAATCAGTAAATAATTTTTTTCTTGATATCTTTCGAGGAGCCCAGTGACTGAGATAGTAAGGGGACAAGCATTCGGCTATTGGCTCCTTACTGGGGAGCAGTGTAACAATTTTATAGATTAATTGATTTTAAGTCTTTTGCCGTTCCTAAGAAAAATCCCAGCGTTTTTACAGCCTTATTGGCTAGATTTAATGGTAAAGTGAGGAATTTATAGATATTTTAGAAAAGAAGCAACAAATGTGAAGACGCTCTCCAGAAACTGAAATGTTTGCGGAGAGCAAAGGGCTACCCAAGGACACTTGTTCTTGCGGTCAAGTGCTTCCCCTATAGAGTTACGTAATATAACTTAAGTGTTCCATTCCATGAAGTACGCGTAGATAGAGTTGCATTCTGGAGACAGCGCCTCGATAAGAAAACACACCTATCTGCCAATAGATTCTCTGACGCAATAGAGCAAAATAAATAGCTTACTGCAAATCAACAAAAAAACCTTTTAAACTATCTCGAATAAACTGTAAATGAGATATTAAAAAAAGAGAAACAAGCACGAATACTCACGAATCAAGATAACAACATTTAATTTCCCAAAACCTGAAATTTATTTAGAGGTATTAAGTTTTCGTACAGCATTTTAAAGATGTTTCTTGGAGGTTATCGAGATAGAACACATAGAACGAATTGAAAATTAACAAAAAAACATACTTAGGATGATTATTGAACCGAGTTTAGCCAATTAAGTCACACGAATGTAGGAACACAGAACACAATTCACTGAACTCGGAGGTTTTTAAGTGAGACGTAACTGTTATTTCTGAACAAGTAAAATGCTTGAGCTAAAAAAGTATCAATCAGTTAAAATGTTTGATTTTTTTAACTGATTTACACACAAAATAAGCGTTTTCAAGGAAATGCTGAATATGAATGTTGGTGTCTCCTCTCCATGTAGTTCAAATGCGGCAGAATATATTATAATATTTTTTGTGGAAGTAATTACTGAATCAGTAATTATTTACCCGATATCAACACTGTCATAATACATTCGATATACAAATTAGGTAGTAGAAAGAACAAGCCTGTAGGTCTCCTAAATGAGCAAAAACTTTGTTTACTGATCGTATTAATACTTTATCACTATTAGGATCACCTTCATTACGAAGCGTCCAAACGCAATGAGAAACAAAGATAGCAAAGTATCGCCATTAAAGCAAATTATATGAAGCTCGCAAGCGCCGCTATTACTGGCAAAATGTTTCTGTTCTCACGATGAACTCCTCAAATAATTATGCTATAAAAAAACAAATAAGAAACATGCAGGTATAATATCAGATGGGATTAGTGTGATACGGTACACGGACCACAGAGCCAACGCCCGAGGGGGACAATTCATGTTTAGAGTCGTCAAAATATCCTACAGGGTCCGAGCGCCAATCTAGCAAGAGAACTTAAGAAAAAAAGTCTGGCAAAAGCAGTTAAAGGAGGGGTAAATACATTTTTAACAAACTGCACTCGTCCAAGTTGCAGTTTCCCTCGGGTTATTGAGCCGCTGTTCTTGCTTACAATAAATGAAATGTAAGGGAAACGGAAAAATATATAGGAAATTACGCAGGTATAATCACAGTGTAAGGCGTATCTAAATGGAGATCAGAAACCCTCGCTGTTAGCAAAAGTAAACAATCCTTTATTGGAAGAACAAAATTTAATACCCGAGTGTCGGACTATTATTGTTAGAGATAGAGATGTTGGGGTTGAGCGTGGCACATTGTATGAACTAAACGTAATGAGAGCGCATTTATTTATGATGTTGATAAAATCGCCAGGTTTTGAAATATTGTACAAACAAATGGAGAAGTAGAAATTGAGATACAACTGAGAGCGGTCGTAAATAGTAAACGCAGATAAAGCAGACGAAACCTCCGCAATTTAGAGGAATCTAGAATGCTTAACATATCGTTCACCGGATAAATGCATGATGCATAATAAGTAGAGAGACAAACTGTGACAAAATCTCGCGATATTTCCAAGAGGGACAACATCGCATCTCTGACAGGGTTAGTTGCTTGTACCCGTGTTTAGTCCGTCCTAAGCTCTGTATCCGATCCGGCGGTTCTTGGTCGAGTTTGTTTATTGGCTCAGGTCATGGCGTTACCCGAAGCGACCGCTGAAGATTCCCCCCATAGATTGTTGACGGAAATGGCCATTGTTTGGTGCCAGACCGTGAACTGGCCAGCACTTCCGACATCGACCATCCGTGGGGTAATTGCTGAGGGCAGTGCATCAGCGCACGGCATCAGGTGGCGCGCCGGCCCCGTGCCCGTGCTCTGCTAGGGACTAGAAACTAGAGACTGGAGACTGGGGCCACAGGAATGTGAGCAGATTCGCGAATGGATACACCAAGAGAAATACCTAGTCATGCTTTGGCATTAGGCTAAGGTACCAGAACACGAGAAAAACTTGGTTATCTTAAGATCTACAGAGGTAACCGCGGCAATTAGGAGTTTTTGGGAAGATTTGAGGGATCTAATGTACCACATACCCAATTAAAAAAATCTAATTTTAGTGAAAGTCAATTGCTCCGTCACTGGAATCATGCAATCCTCTTTTGGGAAATGTTGTAAGGGTAACGGAAGTGGGGGTGGGAAGAGGAAGACGAAGTTAGTGCAGTTCCTGACAACTTACTTGATTAGTAAACATAGCTAAAGCTTCAAGCAACTTTCCGATCCTGAATGGTTGTCCAATACCAGGGCGATACTATCGTATCGACAGTATCGTGAACTCTGGAAAGAGGTGCTAGTACACTAGTTATATATTCATATTATTTGATTATTTTTAATAAGAACACACAATAATGAATCGTTTAAGAAGACAAAAATTTAAGAAGACAACAACTTAAGAAGAATTAACATTTTTTTTGCAACGCCAGGTATCAAACCTGCGAATTCCGAGTCCGGGGTAAGATAGCTTATATGGTTCTAAACTCTAGAGCAGTGGTTCCCAAACTTATTATTAACATGAACCCTTTCTTATAGAAAAAATCTGACCATAATACCCAAGTGAAATAATTCTAAACGGAATATTAGCAAAATTACAAATATATATTTAATTTTGAATGGTGAATGCTAACGTAAAAATATGATATAAATAAAACATTTTGTTAATTAAAGCAGTATGTACTCAACGAGTTACTCCTGTATAAGTATGGATTCATTAGAGTTTGTGGGTCTACTTGCAAAAGGGTCCAACACTCAACCGGGGTTGTCCAAGTGAAGAATGTCTTATGTCTTCAAATCTTCTTTGGCTGAGGTCAGAATGAATAGCCGTTAAGTGTTAACATTAAGCAAGTAAATTTTCATCTTGTTTTTGAAAGATTTGGTAACAAGTTTTGTTTGTACGGATACAGTTCTGCAAGATACGTAGATATTATATATTCAGGGCGTAAAAATGGCTACCAATTAATGAATCATTATTTATTTGTAAATCTAATGATAAAGTCATTAATATTTTACGGACGTTGTCCACGCACCCCCAAATGAATTTGAATTTCTTACGAACCCCCTCAGCGGCCACGAGGACCCCTGGCGGTCCGTAGGAACAACTTTTGTAACTACTGCTCTGGAGTAATAAAACGTACATTAATAGGAATAATTAGAATCGTAAGTTGATTCAGCGAGACTCAACACACCGCAATGAGAGCAAAGTTCCTCTACGCTATATTGCCTTACGGAGTTGAACAAGTTCAAATAACTTAATGAAACGGATACGTCGAGCTAATCTAGTTTCCAGCAGACCTGTAGAATATGTAATGAGTCTAATTGAATAGCAATAATGCGCACGGGGAAATGCGGGTGAATATTTATGCCCGGCCGAAAAGCACACAGGGACACGAGCATCAACCCAATCGTGATGTGTGGAACCACACTGAACACAGTACTTAACCGCGGTAATGCTAATTTACAAATCATTAGCCGTTAGTTTAGTTTGTCACGACCGCGGCCAGCGACTCACTATGTGCTCCGGGTATCCCGTCACGGTGACATTCTGGCTTTATATCATGATAAACATTCCCCACGGAAGGTATTTAGAGGCTAACCCGTGTAATTTCAATTCAGAGATAGCGCCACTTTTACACAAGAACAGATCGAATGGCATACCATTAAGATACATACATTGGAAAAGGCGTCGAAAATCATGATTCGCGGCTGAAGTGATCTCGCCATGTACTTTAACAAGCGTCAAAAAGAAGATGAAGAATTTGAAGTGGCGTTTTAATGATTTTCTCACATTCACACATCCAGCAGCGGCTCCCTGTTGGTATAGTAATATTTTATCAACTAAACTAAGCGGCAGTTGGATATTCTAGCCCTTTCACACTCTTCATCCGGTACAGGTTCTTGACCTGGCAGTCCAACTAATCAACATCATGCTTAGAAGTTACGAAATTTGCCATCATATACAACACATACAACTTCTGCCAGGCGAGAAAAAACACGTGTGCTGTGTGCCAAGCGAACCATACAACGTTGAAAACGAAAAGATATTATATGCAGCCAGGAAAGATGTGCTCTGTTTATTTTTAAATTACTTAACAGCGCCGAGCAAGTCGTTGCACCCTCGGCGGCAATTTGCATTTACGCAGAAAACTTTCCATCTCCATTTATGAAATATTTTTAATAATTGCGGTTACAGAAAAGGATCCGTGTTTTTCAAAATCGAACGTACGTGATCTGTAACATGCAATCATAAAGGAAGACAGGGAGAGAGGGGCTACTTGCAAAAGGGAAAGGAACGTCCAATTTTCGTGAACTTGAAATCGGTCTTAATAAGAACCCTCGCCCGCTTGGGGAAAACAAGGGTGATTATTATGCAGCAAAATATGATCTCTGATCTCTTATCGAATGCACGTTGAATTCTTGCGGTGAAAAAATAAGAAAAATAAACAAAAATGCAATGATTTTGATTAATTTTTGGGTTATTGAACCGTGATGCACTCTCTGATCCTTCATGATCCAATATTTCATCAAATAATAAGGCATTATACCTGAGTTCATAATGGAGAGTGAAAGGCAATTCGAAACGTTTTTTCAAGAAGGAGGATAACACGGCTCAAAACCCAAAAATTGGCCGTGAGAATTTAAAATTATATCCAAATACCCAATGGGTGTTTACACGCCATTACGTTATGAACATATTGAAACGATCACACGGACAACATTTTCACAATTTAAAATATTCGTGCCAGTAAAAACTAATGGACAAAGCACTGCACGATGTAGAAACAAGGCATACCATTGCAGACGGAAAGTCCCATGTTATACGTTTAGAGCTAATTACTTGATTTCGTATCCTAACAATTACTCCCTGGCAATTAAGCGAGGAATTGTAATTGATACTTTAAGGTTCCATTATCATAGGGACAGCTTAGCGACACGTACAGCATACAGTGTTAAGCCAGTACACCGTACAGCCGGAGGGTGGATGCTAATTGTTATGGCGTTAAGTATAACATGATACCGCAAGATTCATCTCAGTCTATAGGATCCGCTGCCTGGCTGCATACAAACTACTTCAGGCTGGATAACAGCTGCATTCAGTTGCGGTGCAAACAGGTATACTGATGCAAAATGCAAGGTGCAACCGGTAAGGAATGGAGGAACATTTGATGTATTAATGGATACATGCATAAACTTCGGTTCGGCTCATTACTGACGCCATTGATGTTAAATCAGAGAAAATAGAATCAGTGGTTGAACGTCAATAGTTTACTTTGGAATCCTTGTGATATGCCGTTGTAAAGAAAACATCAATTTATTAATTATTGTAGCAATATTAATAATATGAATTAAATCATATAACATCAGAAAAACACTTACGAGGTTGAAAAGGGGTTACTAGTTTAGAGCTACCGTATCAGCTTTCAAACCTGCCGTATTTCTGCAATACATATGGAGTTTTTCACGATAAAACATAATTTTTTCCGAGGGAGGTGGCGGTCACGGATGAGTTAGGGGTTTTAGTTTTCGTTTTTTTACAAATTTAAACAACAAACAAACTTTTAAATGCTGTAGCTGGTCATGTTTTCAGGTGCAAAACCACGAATCATTGGTTAAAGTTTGTCAGGTACGTGCTGATATACCGAGTATATGCTTTTGTGATCATCAAGAGTAGTAATATTAAACACTAAAGGCCTTGTTTGGAATCCTTGTGGTATGCCGTATTAAAGAAATCATATTGCAAAGATATTAGATTTTGTTATATTGTTTAAGCCACATATCACGTGCTGCGTATCCTGGGCGTATGATTTGCCTCATTCCATTATTTATGCATAGATTTGCAGAGTACTGTCTTTCCTCCGTTAGAGCAGAGAATAAGATGCCTTTGCGCCTTCATTGGCGGGAAATCCAGCGGGCACACATTGATGTGTCACAAGATATTTAGTGACAAATGAACCTGGATGGAACGCGAACCATTTCCATGTTACCAGAACAGTAAATGACATGTCTTCAGCCTAAATGGGGATGGTAATGCTCGGTGGAGTCGTATCGACCAAGGAAGAAGTACGGCCGAAGGTGAATGATGCTTAGCACGATCACAGTAACGCAATCACAAAACAAATAAAGCATAAGTCACCCCAGGCGCGCTTAGGAGACTGGCAATGATCGCATTCGATACCTCGGCCCTTTGGCCAGGAACGCTAACAATGTTACTAAAGCATCTAGCAATAGCTTTCAATGTGAATTGAACACGATAAGTAAGGAGATAATTGGACCTTGTTGAGTCGAATTGAAAAATACCGACACGAAATGAAAGCGTATGCACGAATGAGATCAGAAAACACGGAAATAAAAAAAGACAATCCATTCATTTGAAAAAAATTGATACAATAATGTAAAATAATAAAGTGCATGCAGATTATAACGTACAGCCCGGCTTCCTTTTAGCATTTTTAAACGCCCTTTTCAGCCCTAAAAATAAAACACTTCTACCCCTTTTACAGCAAAATGGATAATTAAATAAAAGCAAGGCTCAATATAGAAATTAGGCGAACGAAAAAAAGTTGCGTTGGCCTATAAATACCAGACAGTAAAAGCTGTGCAAACTTCACGAAGTCGGAACTCAACGTTTAAGACGTTCCACCGTTCCATTTTTTGCTGTGAGAAGAAAACAGTTTTCGGTTTCTTTGTTAATATTGGGATATAATCGTTGGTATGAAAAAAAAAAGATTTTAATAGGTATTCTTATCAAAGGAAGTTGGTAGACAACGTAATGAGTAGTTACATCAATCAAAAGCACATGCAGCCATAATACGACTTAAGAGCCTACAAGTATTAAGAGCCTATGGGGGCTTTTAAGGCAAATGATGCCACATTAAGTAAAATGCGTTGAATAGAATCAGCCAAAAAATACACGCCAGGTCTAAAATACGTGAAATTATATTCTCTGATATTGTTTGCCGGGAATCGCCACTCACGCAAGAATTTTACATTCTTGACCATCAAGCACGTAAAACACCAAAATTAAGTTCAAATTCTGAGATAACATAAAAAGGTTATTTAATTGAAAGCACTTATTAAACATAACAATATCTTCAATAGTCATAATGGATTTCCACAAAGAATTAATAGTATAAAAAAGATCATAGGTATCTAGTATGTTAGCATCAATTTTTATAAAATACTTCACGCTCTAAGGTGCCGGTAAAAAAATAATACTCGGGGCATTATTGCGATTTATAACAATTATGTATCATTACACGAAAACATATATTTTTAAAAGTGGTATACCAAAAATACCATAAGATATATTAGTAAATACGAGTATATCGCTGTGAGTTCCGCGCGAAAATTTATTGGTAATTCGTCACAACCAACAGCAAAAATAAAACATCAGAGATCAATCCTTTGACACAGAAAATTAGAATTTCATTGTCTGACGCGCGTATCGACACAGCTTCGGACGAAAAATTGATCGATTTGCCGTCGATTTATTTTAATGTTCATGTAACTCGATACAAATAAATAGTAAAATGAAACGAATCGATCTGGAACAAAAATCCACAGGAATATAACTGCAAACCAATCCCAGCTTTAACAATTTTAAAATTAGAGACACGAAACCAAAAAGGTGAAGATGCAAATTATTTATCATAGTTGTAGAAAGGCTATGTTTGTTCTAAGCGAGTGAGCATTGGCTGATAAAGTCAGAAGTAGTATTTATATTAATTATTAGCTTTGGTTGTTAGGCGAGCGAGTGAAGAAACCGAAGAAACCAATTATCTTTTATCTCGAGTATTTAACTTCACTTAATCGATGATTGCTTCAGAAGAAGAAATTATTTCCGTTGATTTAAATTATTTGATAGTTGTTCAACTAAGAGATAATACTATACAGCCAGCTGTTCCCGACGCACGAGTGCTTTTCAACATCTCAATGGCAATTGATTAAAGAAGGGTAGGCAAGTGGAATTGATAGACGAGTAAATTACAACCGAGAACGAAGGAGGTTACCTAATAGACCAAAGGATAGGATAGTGATTAAAACACGTAAGAAGATTAACCACAAAATACGATCGGCAAATTGCTTTTCACAGAGTCACTGTTGTCTGTTGCTGCTCGAGTTCACGTTAATTGGCAGAAGGTGGTATTATGAGAAGTAAAACACCCTGACGATGCTCCTTTGTATCTTTCTAAGTAATGATATGTACAATAATTGGAAGTAGGAGCATACGTTTCAAATAATTGGATTGTTCGAGTACGACGAATCGTGCCAGGAACCAAATAGGTAAAACATACCAGTGCAACAATACACTAAGCATAAAATATGGCTAATTTCATGGCGTGTTTATAATTTGCCACAGTTAGAAAATAATCACAACTGAGAAAACGCTGGAAATAATTTGAAGAGACGATAAAATTGGAAATTTTATTAGTATGCCGCAAAACATTTTAAGGTCTAAGGCACCAAACCGTGTGAAATGTAAATTGACACAAGGAGACGACTTCACAATTTGCTCCTGCCAAGCTTAAGATCACGATGTTGAGATAAATTTTAATGTCCACCAAGATGAAATGATTCTAGGTAGGTGGAGTTATTAAGGAATAATGTTGTCGCACTCTGGGAACCAGGTGATCGATGCTGACAAGCGGCACGACAACCGTTAAATCGCCGTCACAAAAACACAACTACCAATAAATAAGGCAAACCGTAGTAAAGTCAGCGACTGTGGGGGACATTCCAATTTCTAGGAATGGTATCGAGATGCAGATCGACTATTGATAATAAATCAAAACGTAACCACACACACAGAGAGTGCAATTGATATGTTTACTGTCTTGTGAAGAAATGCTCGTTAGATTTAATAGCATGTTTCTAAGTAAGCTGATAAAAATCGATACAAAGGCCCCCCGTCGCTAGACCCACATTTCAATTGTAATAAATGATATTAATAGTTCTTTATTCCAGAAGGTATGCAGGGGTAGTGCAATGCTGTACATTCCATAAGTGATAATAATTAAAAAAAAATAACAATACTTAACATAAGAAAAAAAACATACATTTAAATGGGTACTGTAAATGCTGATGACATTTTACAAAAGATTAAGAATTTAATGTGAAGTTTTTTGATCAAAGAACCTTTATAACTTTCCACCCTTGTTTATTTCATTCCGGACCGGTTTCACCTTACAGACTGGTTGTCAGGTCTGAAGATGTCCGTGCATGTCCAGTCTGAATTAAACAAGTGGAAGAAAGTTACAAAAGTGTTTTAATCAAATTCATATCAAAATAGAATTCCACCACGAATTGACAGTTTAAAAAATTCAAATGATTAATAGTCAGATTTCAGATTTGCAACTTAGATACATTTTTTAATAGGAAACTTAAAAAATCGAATCTTTGGCGGTCTGTTTCTTGATAAGCCCTGCTTTGGACATAGATCTCCTTCAAACATTTCCAGTTTTGCAGATTTTAGGAGACCCTCACCCATTTGAAGCCGGCAGTTCTCTTAGGGTCGTCGACACATGTTTCTAATGTAGGTAACCCAATCCAGTCATTCGTAACTTTGAGCATAGCATGGTTCTTTTGACGATACATTTTCATTTTGCACGATGACAATTTTTGTTACAACTTTCTTGGTGAGAGTTTGTGTTAATATTGGTAATGACAGTATGCTTTTATGCGGTTTGTTTACTGAATACTATTTGCACTCATTCTTTGCATAGAATGCGGATCGTTCCTCCTGCAAGCACTTAATTAAGTGAGGTCTCTATAGATCTCAATCTATTCTCATGGCTAGCACTCCACCCACTAGGTTGCAAGTAGTAAACAGTAAGAGATAGCAGGTAGATAGAAGAAGCAACCAACAGCGGAGGAGGTTATCAGAAAGCAGATAATCTGCATAATCAGGTTGTGAACCAGAAACGAAGTCAATTGCATCGCAAACGGCCAGATCGCCCCGTTGACACAGTAACACGCAAATTGTCCACTTCGGCGAAATAAACTGTGAACAATGCAAATATCCGAGACACTGTGCGGGAGATACTCATCGGACGGCCCACAAAAGTAGTGAGCGCGCAACACGAAGCCTGGAACTGTCCGCGATACTTTGATAAATACGTGACGTGAAACAATAGTTATGGGTTCAATTGTGTAAACCAGAGTTTAACAAACTTACTTGGCTCGTCGCCAATTTTTCATCGTTTTCTTTTCGAGTTGCAGCCTGCCTTACAGAATGCCTTGGCGTGCATTGCTCTATGACCAAAGGTAGGCTGTGTGTAGTTTTTCAATTTCGGATACAGAAAATTGTATTGAATAACTGAAAATTATTATTTTATTACCATCTTCCGCTGATTGTTGTGGACAACTGAATAAATGAGCGTACAGGTTCCTTAGTAAATTCATGAAAAAAAAAATTTGGTTTGATGTTAGTCCCCTTAAAAATCATTTCTACTTATAGAAAATTTTTCTTAGGGTAGGCACAGTTTTTCAGCCTTTATGCACTGCATGACACTGATGGATTCTAACATTAACATTATATATCTTAAACACAACAAAAAAATAGTGTAAAGTTACTTTATTTTATTTATATTTATGAATATTACTTCAACCTTCATCAGGAACGTACACATATAAACTAAATTCACATACAGAGATACTCGTATATCATGATGAAGACAGTGAAAGTGGGAAAAAAGACAGTATATCAGAGAAGAACAGGACATCAGAGATCAGAGAGGGGGCGGTAGAGTGGTAGGTAGAGGGGTATGGGAAGAGGGGGGGTAGAAAGGGAACATCCTTAAAATCAGACTCTGGGTTAAATCTAATTGTTTATTTAAAACTGGCCATTTATTATTTTTATTTGATTTTGATATTTCTAATGAGCAAACCTATTCCATTTTATGTATTACTTGCACTCCTGTATTTTTATCAAAATTATGGTTAGTATTAATTAAGCGTTCGGCAAATTTTGAAACATCTAATGTGTTCTTTTACTCTCATGTTGACGTTTCTCGCGGTTTTACCTATATAAATTGACGGACACTTCTTGAAGTTAAGTTTATAGATGCCAGAATGGCTTAGTCTCTTCTTTATCTTTACAATTAGTTAAAATTTAGTTAATTGGTATAAAAAGCTGGTATTATTTCTGATGGAAGTTTTGATGTGCACAGGGAATTTTTTTTACTTATACTCGTATACAAAATTCCTCGATGGTATTCCAAAAATATAAGATGGCATTGCACATTAGCTGCGTTTTCCCTTAAACATGAAGATATAATAGGCATGCTTCTTGTGAAAGTGTGTGTTAAAATATTTAAGATAATTTTAATCTACCAAACGATTTCAAAGTCTTCTTATTGCCCCCACCGCCCCCCCCAACAGAGATTTCTAATGCACCCTATTGCCCCTGTGACCACGACCGCCCAATTTGGGAAGCACCGGTGTAAACACATAATAATGCTGTTGGCCATCGAGTTGGTTAACGTATCGCTTTATTGTGCTGTGTTTGACACACTGACAATCGTGCTGACAATGCAGCAATAACATTATAACTTATCAATTACGTGACCCGAAGAACGCAATGTGATTCGTAGAGATTCAGCGATCATAATATTAAACAACCATAAATATTAATGAAACAAGTAGTAGTCCGATGCACGAAAGGAAGCCATACGATGAAAACGAAACACGCCGAGTTAATTTGGTCGAGTGAATGCGAACCTGACCTACGAATTTTTAGACGGGAGCAGCGACCTCGGTGCTTTACATACGTAGATAATGTAACAAGTATCTACTGGCTAACCAAAGAGTTTATAGCGTAATTATTGGTACTGGATGCAGAAGAAATGAGATCGTATTAGACGTGTATGTGGTTGGAGCAATGTATGACAGTAAAACAAAATAAATATGGAGATTCGAAAATAATTCAAAGTTGATGTAATTAAGCGCAATGAACAAGATTAATTAAATGGTTTGGAAATGTGTCATCAATGGGGATCAATATTTAGAGGTGAAACGCTCCTTGAAATGGTTTTAGTCACGTTAGTTACCAGATCTGGAAAGCCAAGTACGTTAAAAATTAATTTTAAAAAGGTGTTTATTCCAAACTGTACACTTCGAATAAATTATTTATCATTAGCTGAATCTGTTTCTTATCTCTTTGAACTTGACTATATTCATTATTGTACTATACTCAAATTATCTGGTACACACATTGTTTTTTTCTGTACCATTCTTCACACCTCTTTATACTTAATTGTTATACTTTTTTCTAGATATATTATATTACCATACCATGTCAATATACTAGCTTTTTATCACTTCTATTTTTATATAATGGCACTTAATATAATCTGAACTAGTTGGACAGCCAAAGCTTTCATACATTTTGTTGTTACATAATTTGTGTCTCAAATAAGTAAATATTATTATTATTATTATTTAAAGTACGGAATTACAGTCTGAGGAATTTCCTGTAAAACAATTATCAATCATGTCCAATCAGTGCTAAATTCATAGACTAAATTATTAGCTCATAAATGTTTATACGAACAAAGGCACAATATTCCATACTTTTAATAAAATTATTATTATTATTAATTTATTTTTTTGTCTGAAAATTTTTTCAGTGAGAGCAATTCCGTAGTACAAAATTGAATTTCAGCACTTTAATAACCATATGCTTTATGTAAATAGGCTAGAGCACACTTATAATACTCGTCTCAATTTGAAGGACTAATTGTTCCCAAGCATACAAGTAAATATGGACAAAGAACGTTAGATTACAATATGATTCCCAGCTGCTTAAAAATGCGGAAATTAAAAATTGTACTCAAATAAAGAGTTAATGAATATATTGAAGACTTGACCATCAGAAAGAAATTGTTTGTATTCGATTATTAAGAAATATTACTTTATATACAGCGCCCCTGAGATGATTTTTCACAAAAGCGGCGCTATAGGAGTGGTCCGATTATTATTATTATATATAAATACTTAATTTTGTCATTTATGTTTTTTTTTATAGATATAAGTAGAAGTATGTTGTATTAAGTTATTGTATATTTATTTTTTAAAGATTTAATGTTTTATTTTACAGAGATATATAAGTAGGTACTAAACCGTAAAGTTATAATTACAAGATTTTGAAAGAAAACCACCCGTTAGTCGTTAGGATAAGATTTATTTAGTCAATTTTTTTAAAGTTAATACATTTTTTAAACCATCTCCTCCTCATAACTTCCTTCAGCATCACAACATTCCTCAAATTTCTAATGTAAAAGTCTCACTGACATCAGGCAGTTGGGACTCTTGTGCAGTATAATGTATAAGATTAACTTTAATTATAAATGGCGTGATGGCCGGTTAGTCAGTTACTCATTTCTTGCAATTAAAAGGGAGTATTAAAAAAACATCGTTGGATCTTTATATTCCTTCGGTGATTACAGTCCGCGAGCACTTTACCAGGATTTGAAACGAAAAAAGGCGGCGCGTATTCCCTTCCGGAAGTAACGCTCCACGTGTTCGCCTATCTATTGGTCAAGTCCAGGAAGCAATCCGCTCTTGGGTGATAGCCAAACCAAACTTGCGGAACGAATTGCCCCATAGATGCGCAGGCATGCACATTGCACATGCGTACTTAGTTCTTGCGCAACGGTACTGCATATATTACATACATCACAGGTTACGGGAGGCGGGGAAGGGGCACTGGTCTCACCGAACAGACCAGGTAATATTGCATAAGAACCATCTACGCTGAGAGATAAGGAGGCATTAATAGATTAAAAGGCGATGATGTTACCGCACTGGGAGAAGATCCGTTTAAAAGTTAGGGAGACGATTAGTATCACAACTGGTAAGTTAACTCATTATAAAAATATGGAATGAAATATTAGCTCAACGAAAAGAAAACGAAAAGCAACTTCCAGGATTTGGACTATTTTTGGACTTGGCTAATTCACATATAAAATAATTGAAATAATATAATATGCAATTTTTCAACTTCGTTCTATTTTTAATGGAAAATACTGTCAAGACCGAACCCAGTGGGAGGCTACAAGTAAGTATTTCAATGTTGTTTTAGCCAAAATATTTACCAGTTCTAAAAAGACATATACCTTAATCCCGTTTTCTACACAATATTCCCCAAATGGGAATGCCATAGTTACACCGGCTTCGGGCAGCAAAATTCATCGCATCAATTATAAAATAACGAAAATCAGGGCAATTGAAAAACAATAGACTGTAGAAGCAGCCATAAATAACGTTATTCGCTGTAAACAACGTTGCACGAACCGACGTATAGGCTCCTCAATGGGAAAACATTCAAACTAAAATGTTTAAATGTTTTCCCGAGCACTTTAGTCACGGTGTGAGAAAAACACTCTGTACAGTGGATAAGTGCTGCACTTCCCCTGCACTGCAAACTAATTTGCATTCTGCTAGCGAAGAGCAGTGCCTGTCTTGGCTGGCGTGTGGGAGATGACATGTTCGAGTAAACTGACAAGTGGTGTCTGCGAACGGAGATGCTGTGAAAGACCCAACCTTTCATCTTCAAGGATTGAGAAAACCAATACCATAAGACGTCATTAACTCTACAAGTTACATCAGATAAAATGGTTAACCCGTTGGGATTTTAATGCACGACAGTGATCAATTAAATTACAAAAAAGGGATCATAATATTGAGAATGATTGCAATATACATATTACTCAATAATAAAACATCAGGAATTATACTGATATCTTCAACTATTTCAGACGGGTTTCTAAGAATGCGATAAGAAATTATTTCTCACGGGCAGAGGGATTTATTTTATTATGGATAGTTAGGGTAAGACAAGAATATATTTAGAATAACAATAAACTCAACGGATTAAACAAGAATTATACAATGAAAAGCGAATTGCAAAATATCAAAATACGAGACAGAATACGAAAAAAGATTCGATAGATAATAGTGAAATTCATCATGAGAAGATATACAAATACAAATGACTAATGATCATTGAACAATATTAATTAAAAATATATATATCAAACAGAATTGCAAGAGTGATGTAGCAACCATTAAAGGATTTATTGGTTGCATAGAGATTTAGAGAAGGTCACAAGAAGACAATAATAAATAGTATTAAATGTCCTACTGACATTAACATACAAAGCTGCAAATACCAATTTGCCAAGCAATGTGACTACCGTAATTCAGGATGCAATGAATGGAACGTTTGGTGACTATGGAAATGTCGGTGTAAAACGTAAAGCCACAGCGGATCGACAGAGGTACTCAAGGCGATCGATGGGCTTTTTTGCAATGAATCTTTCTCTAGCATTGAATACTAAGTAGGAAGTGAGCCGGCCTGAGTGACGAAGAGATCGCGAAGGAATGTACACAACACACGACCATTTCTGGCTGAAGATCTCAAGAAGGAAGAAGAAAAGAAATAGGAAGTAGAAAATATTCGTTGACTGATTTACGACCGGTTTTTAATGAACATAAATATACTTCTGTTTCTTGCATGATCGAAACGCTAAGTGACATATTCTGGATACGTAGTATTACGAGTCAAGAACTGCAGTGCTATAATGTTACTTTTTCCCCTTTCAATATTCGACTCTTCATGAAGCAGTATGACACAAAACAAACGAAGTAGTATGATTAGCCTCTTTACAATTGTAAAGAGACGGTCGTCTAAATTTAAGTCACCAAAGACTTACAACTAATATTCAAACTTTTTGCAACAACAGCTGCGGAATGAAGAAAAAATCTATAGAAACACGTGAGCGTGAATGCAGTCATAATAAACGACACGTAAGACGTATTCAATATAAGTAAACTTAATTGGATCACGTTGCATGAACAGAATTATTGTTCGAATGAATAGAACGAGTTTATAGAACTTATTTTAAAGAAGAAAATACCGCGATGTCCGAAAACCGTTGTAACGATAAAAACTGTAAGTCGGTATCAATCGAAGTCTCTGTTAAAATGGCCTGACCCGTGAAATATGGCTCAACGCGTATCGCAAAAAGACAATTGCAACGCACGTTACAAATTCACAGTAAATCTATGCCGCCGCTGCATTGTCCGGGATAAGCCAGATTAACAACAGTTAGTCATCCGGCCGAGTCTCCGAATTATAAATCTGCAGAAGACGGAAACACTCACCGCAGAGTCTATCTCCCCAGCAACCTCAAAAGCCCAGTCACGATGTCCAGTTCTAGAGGAAGACATTTTATTCAAATATCCAGAACAGTATTAAATGAGAATTATTCGGAGCATAACCAGTATTGCTACTGTATTTTTCTGATTGATTACTTTAGAGGCTTTGTTCCATTAGATCCGTGACTAACTAAATCGGTAAATAACTAATAATAACGCGAAAGGCAGAGATATAGCATATATGTAATGCCACACAATTCTGTGTTGGAACTCAGTCCTCGCTTCATTTAAATGAATGCATGGTTTCATACATGTTTTTCTGTTGTGAATCATATTTACTTGTTCATCCCAGACTTCTTTCATTTCACCGTCCAATCGCTCTATATGTACAAACAATCTCACCACAATACTCAGGGTTGGTGTCAGAGATCCACAGTAGACTGCCTGCCTCGCTTCACTTGAAAGGTAGATTCATGATGGATGTGTGATATATAACAAATATACTCGTCGGTTTATCTCACCAAGTGACTGTTATGATGCAACCTATTTCTTTGGTATTATCTCCTATTAATAGGTGGTTGTGAAAAATGTCGAATAGGTAATAGGAACTTTGACCCGTTGTTGTTAACTGTTATAAAAAACTGTTAAATGAGAGGTTTTAATTACTGAATGATCTCCAGATACGATACATCAAAACATGAATGCAGCAAAACAAAGAACGAAACTAGTTCCCAAAAGGTAGGGGATACGTATTTTTTTATAGATTTTGATTTGGTTACGTGATGACCAAGCAGATTGAGATCAATGACTTGTGATAGATGTAGAAATGGTTATCATTGATGGACTTTAAATTACATGAAGCATCACGGATTAAATCTCGGGATTTAACATCTGTAATGGCATCGGCCAGGAGATGAACAAAAAATAGTGGCGCCTCGTGAATAGAAGCCTTAGAACAGGTATTCAGATAGGAAAACACATAAGAGTACTGAAAAAACCTCAATGAGATAAGAGTTTTTATTATAATTATAATATAAATGGTTTAGAGACCATTCCTCAAGTCATAAACATAGATAAAATAATGGAAAAACTCAAATGGTAATGGACAAGCCAAGTAAAATGAAGAAAAAAGATTTTTGATGAATTCGTGTAGTGACCATAAGAAAATACTCCACGATGAGAATCACAGTAGAAATGAAGCGATGATCTCAAAAGTTGCGAGAGGCTCAAATGGCAGGTTCCGACTCAAAACAGGAAATACTGGATGGACAGGAAGGAGGCCTATACAAGGAATTTGTATTAAAATGATTCATTGTCTGCGAACAGATTCACAAAGCGACGATTAAAAAGAAAATGTAATCATAATTGCATAGAATGTTGACCACTAAAACGTTTTTATTAAAAACAAAAAAAAAACATACGATTATATATAATGCGTAGAGCAAGATCCTAAAAAAATTAACAAAACTAATAAATAATGGAGTAACGTAAAATCCATTGCTAAATTTAGAAACAATCTCATATTTTATTCAATCCAGGTTTCTTCAACAAGGCACGAACGTAGGTATATAAATTTCCAACGGCCATTTAAAACTCGCGTTATATTCAATAGAAAAATATTTCACCCACGCTATATGGGCAGCAGGCGGTAGTCCAGGGACTCGGATTGTCCTTCCATTTCCTATACAAGCGGTGGTGGCGGCGGTATGGAATAAATTGCGAATAAGGTAAGCACACTTCTATAATATGTAACTTAATATAGTAAAGTTGCCAGAGAAAGGGAAACGAAGAGGGATAGTGTTGGAGATGACACGCTAGAAAGCACGTGAGCAGAATAATAACGAAGCAAAGAATAATCCCCTATAAGGGAGGCGATTAAATCCATCCGATTGATTGCAATTGCAACACAGAACGGCGACAAGTGACAATATGAAAGCGTGTAAAATACAAAATAAAACGAATCACAGCAACACAATGTGAATAAATATAAAACAAAATAAAAGCTTTGCAAATAGTAAAACAAGAAGATTCTACAGTTAAAATCAAATCGTCTTATAATAATCATGCCTTCTAGACCAGACGAAAAATTTGTTACTAAATATCATTCTTGAATGTAAACATTAATAATCAATCTTGTTTTGACCTTATTAACAAGTTTCGATAATGGTACCACAGTAAATTATCACATAGGTTTATAATGGCTACAAATAACAAACCATTGATTAATATCAAATTATAAAAAAACGGCTTTCAAAAACAAAGAATAGAACTAGAGACATTACACTATTATACCACATAGATGTGGTTGATGGGATTGGAACTGTGTGGACCGTTAATTATTAGATAATTTATTTAGAGTGCGCAGAGTTGAGTCACAAGAAGCCCATTGCGAATACGCCCCTATCACATTAACATAATCATACGTCAACGTATTGGCAATGCAGTGACTGGTAGAGGCAAACTCATCTAAATTCAAGAATTTACCCGAGGAAAATACTCTTACGGTAATTATGATATCACGATCGTTTGATAAATATTCATTAGCACTTCCATCGGTCTCAAGGTCTCTGAAAAAATACACCGCCGAATCTATTCTGGTAGGCAATAACGGTATACCACCGAGCTTCGAGGGAAAAAAAATGTAAACGCGCTGGAGGCGTTTTCGGTAACTCCGATGGATCGCTCAGATTGTTGAACTATGAGAAACTAATAGGATTTTTTTAAAGACAGCCCCCATACGCACATACCTCGCAGGTGTTTGAAAATTTTGCTCACGGTTGAGAGTGAATTCTTAAAGATATTAAAGAATAAACGCGTTTCGTGAGAGGTTGTGTGCCCATTAATAAGTAAACGCGGAATGATTTCAAAGTTAGCAAGAAGTCTCTTTTATGTAGGGGTCATTAAGCAATCTATAGCAGTCATAAAGAATAGCTCTTTATATAAAGTACTTGATTTTATTACCTTGAAATAATGCGAACTAAATTTTTACTGAGAACTAATCAACTCTATTTATTTGTCATAACATTAGATTTATCTTCTCTTAAGTCAAAAAAAGTTAATGGAAGTTAATGAGCGATGATTAATGTGTTTTATTATTCGATCCAAATGATCGGGCCTGAGGAAAGATCGGGATTTGGTTTAGACCTCGGGAGGTACAGTTTGTCATTTAAAAGTAGACGAAAATTGAGGACGCTTCAATAGTTTTGAATGGCAACAAAAAGATGGCTCATAGAAAAATCAAAGCAAGTGTAATAAAAGAAAACAACGCTCCTAGGGGATAAGTATTACATTAATCAAACGGTGTTCAGAAATAGTGGTACATCCGAAAGGAGATGCTTCTACATCATAATAAGATAATTTCATGTTGTTTTTAAAATTATTTAACGCTTTACGTGAAATGGCGATTTTTCACTATTTCTGAAAATAATATAAATAATAACAAAAAAAAACAAAATCAAATTCGCAGAACAAAACCATTAATAAAAAATAAAATAATTGTGATGATTTGTATTGATTCTTTTAAACGAATTTGTTGTGAACGTCAATGTGAAAACATTTGAATGGAAATAACACATTTCGAAGACAGAGTCAGTAGCTTGGTGTTGGCATAGAAATGCCATTTTATAGTTCCAAAATAATAAATTAAATGCCAAGCTATAGTTAGTAGACTGTAAACAATGGGACCCAGTACAGCGCCCATGTAATTGCTCTGATGATTTGTATTGATTCTTTTAAACGAATTTGTTGTGAACGTCAATGTGAAAACATTTGAATGGAAATAACACATTTCGAAGACAGAGTCAGTAGCTTGGTGTTGGCATAGAAATGCCATTTTATAGTTCCAAAATAATAAATTAAATGCCAAGCTATAGTTAGTAGACTGTAAACAATGGGACCCAGTACAGCGCCCATGTAATTGCTCTGATGATTTGACTATTGCTGTAAATTACCGGGTACACATTACACTCGTATTATTACGATTGAATCTACCAGGCAGATAGGCCGTTTGTATGATGTCTAACAAACGGAGATTCGGAAAACGGTAGGATGACCTTCATAACAAATAATGGCCGCCTGGAACGAATCAGCTATGAAGACGTGAGAGCATTTTATTTGGAGATGTTTCCCCCACGTCCGTAACGTGTGCTGGCTCCATGCTTCTTATGGCAAATCAATTTACGAATTACTCAACTACCGTTGTACATTAAGAAAAATGAGATTGAATGATTGTCAAATCAAAAGTATGGTAACAAAAAACAGGAACAAAAAAGCCTAATTCGAAGGCTGTAAGTCGACAGTTCGGTTTCTGGACTAGCGGGGATTTGAACCCCCACGTAGAGACCGTGGAATCGTTAATTTGCCAAGAAATAAATGCAATAAAGCGAAATAGCCGATCTGATGTACTGAAGAACGTGTCCTATTATGTCATCCACAGATTTCTGACGAGAATCGGACACCGGACCGGTTTCACGAATCTGTCCAATTAAGTTTTTCTGGCGCGGAATTCTACTAAAGTGGTAAAATGGAAATCAAATGACAATCACGCTGCCATTGTGGGCTGGACAAGGAAAGCGTGACACGAGGCGAGATGAAGTAGGAGACAAAAGAGGAAGATTAGAATTCGTGATGGAGAACGAGTGAATGGAGGAGATTGAATTGGAAGGTAGCCACGTTCGAATTCGAAACCTATTTTACGGATGCTTCCGTACCTCTTCACGGGGTCAGCGAACTTATTCTTTTTTGCCAACTCCACAACATGAGGTAATAGTGAAGCCACCATCGATAAATTACCAGTTACCATTAATTAACTTAACTTTTCCCCATACTGGGAACAAAAAACCGGAACAACGAAAAGCTGTATTTGTGTAGTAACGACTTGGGGTGATAAAAAAATGTATGATGTCACGAAACATTAAAAAAAACTACTGTATAAACAAAATCAAAGCAACAAATAGAGTTCTGTAGTTTTAATCAATATTTCCAAACTCCTCCCCAATATTTTGAGATACATTCATTAATTTTATTCTTTCATGACGGATACTTTAATGTTGTCTAATAGTATTATTGGTTAATAGCAACTTATTCTCACAGTTCGGCAATTCAGCTGTAATCAATTTGCTCAGTAATTTCAGAAACTCTCTCCTTTAAAACCTTTTTGGCATGAAGCCAGCGCAATCTTGGCAGAAAAAAATAAGAAAAATACGACCAATAAGCCCGATAAACCCGAACACCGTGATACTGTTAAAAATAAGAAGATCGGACTAAGAGCTACAATCAAGGCGATATCGACTCCTTAACATAGTCAGTCAATTAAAATTTCTGTCAGAGTATTACAGAAATGCAGCACATAATGGGAGTAAAGTAATCAATAAAAGCTTATCGACAGTTCAAATAAACGGAGGTTTTGTTATATTGTGCGCAGGGCAGGAGCTTTATGCGAAGTTTATTTTGCATGCTGGCAATGAACAGTATATTAAAAGACGCAAAATAATGAAGAATGTTATACAAGGGAGAGAAAAACATTAAAAATGCGGGTTAAAAAAATGATTAAATATAAAAAAATAAACAAATAAAGACTGGGTGAATCTAACATGACTCAACCGTAAGCGTATTGTCAAATCATAGCAAGTAAGATATCTCCCAATTTACCGAAAACCCGTTGGTCAACGGTGGAACACGCCGTCTCGTACAAAACGCTGTAATTCGATTCAGAAATTCTTTGCAGTGACATAATATTGGGAGAAAAAATACATTCCTGGGCAGGGCCCGGTTAATGGAGCGTATCGTATGAAATTAGCGGTTTCTACGGCGGTCCAGCCTTCGTCAAGCTTTACTATAAAAAGTATTGCACTATTCCTAATAGCCACCAACGAAAAATTATTTGCTACTTAAAATAATAACTTCATTCATCGCAAGAAACTGGATTTTAATCTTAAATAAAAAATAAAAGTTTTGAAAACAACGACAAAAAGAAGCTACCGAAAAAAAACGCCATTGCAATACCCAATAAATAAATATGCCCTCAGATTTAGCAATACCCCATAAATTGACATCAGCGCAGATATTTAAACAAGATAGCTTTTGATAACTTATCGTACAAATTGCGCAAAGCTCTTAGGCTGATTAACTTTATAATACAACAGTAAAGATGTCCCAATTAAGCAAGATCGGAGGTTCTTTAGGACATTAAAATAATGTCGTGAAATGAGTGGAAGTACAAAATACTTGCAATAATTACACATTATACCATAAAGGAGGGACAATAATCTTTATGGTGTATAGTGCCACAAGACTTGATATGGGTACAACATTATGTTGATATCGTACAAAAGCGAACCAGAATAATAATGATCGTTATTGCACATTGGTAAACAGATAGCCTTTATTTTTAACGCAGACACTGGCAATCAACTCCAGTTACATGGGCATTCGCACTAGCTAACAGGTGAAATTACACGGCGGATTGTTACAATATGCGAAATGCAAGATATATTTATGCATTTATATACCCAAAGGGGGAATAAAATTATATTTGAAGTGGCTCCGCCATTGCTGATGGCTCAGATGGTAGCTGTACACTAGTATTGCTGGTGTATTAACGGGAGAACACGTTTATATACCGGACTAGTGATTACTCCCTCGAGTAGGTCCAGTACTGGTGCCACCAACTTGCTGCGCCGCTGGGACCTGTGTCCATCCAGATACCAGATACTGCACTGTAAGACAAAATGCCGAAAGTAGTACTGGTGACAGTGCTATTTGCACGTCCTCGTATACATAGGCAAACAAGTATACTACTTCCTCCAAGATTTGCAAATGAGAAGTCCACCACCCAAATAGTAATATGGCCACTTCACACGAGCTACAAATACATGCCAGACATGGACAGAAAAACAAGCATATGCTTTTCTTATCCAGGTTGATTGAGGCAATTTTGGCCAGTCCTGAATATAAAAAAACCAAACGAAATCACAACGAATTCGATAAAACGCGATCACCATGACAGAAACAAAATGTTTTTTGGACTATGGTCATAAATTGTCGATTGAACTGCCTAATAAATTAATGAAGGCATGTTATTAACTGTCAGTTTGCTTAAAATACGCTTCTAAAAGCGGCAATAATTTCACCATAATATTAAACAAATAATACAGGACTTTTTTAAAGCCTGATAAAAAAAAAACACTAATAAAAAAAACAGGTTATGCATAATTTATCATACAAAAAGCTCGATCGAACAAACAAATCTAATAGCCGTTACTTGATATTGAAATGTTAATGATACTAAATAAATAACAGAAAACATAAACATCAAGAGTAGAACTAATTAACTGATAAATTCAATGCAGTCAATAACTTAAATAATATTGGACAATTCAATTTCCAACGAGTAGATGCGCGCTATATCTTTCAAATTTGACTCGTGCAATGCGAAATGTATTGAGCGTGAAAGCAATATTGAAAGACCGATAGAAATAGAGCATAATAAACATGTCATAAATAAATTGATAACTAAACGTGAAGGTGTAATACGTATCTACGTTGTGAGTCAATGTACTGCAGTGTATTAAAGAACCTGTTGGGAATTTCTTCCTGGTTATTAAAATCGATAGAGCTCCAAGATGAAATACAAACTAAAGGACCAATTAGAGTTGCCAATACATTACATTAAATGTTCGAAACTTATTTATTTAATTAGTATTTTGTAAAAATCAAGATGTTTAATATTATTGTTTTATGTGAAATGTTGCGAGAATTTATTTATTCATTGTTTTGGAATATTTATAGATTATTAACGTTATCATACTTATAAAATTAACATTGGGAAGTGTGTAAGTGTTAAATAATCCAGTTAAAAGTGTTCACAGGATGCGCAGTTCTTGGTTTAGGTATCACTTAATAGAGATGCTAAATAATAAAAAAAAAATAAGGGAAATATAACATAGAATATAATATAACATACAGAAAGAGAAGGAAAAAAAATAACAAAATTAAGCTTGTTATAACATGCAGAAGATGGATATTAAATTTGTTGAAATGATGAGTCCGACTTTAGTCGACTACTCATTTCTAAATAAGGACTAATGTAAATTCTGGCATGTTTCGGCATTTCTCCATAAAAATAGGAAAATAAATTTAAATAAAAATGAGTTATGGGAAAATCCTTTCATTGGCTAATGTCTAAGGAATATTAGAAAAAAATGGTAGAATTATAAGACCTATTTTAAATCTGGTTCTTGGCATCCTTTTAGGTGATTTGGACAAGTTATTTTATCTGTACGAAAAATAAAGGAACAAGATGTGTACGTTAATGAGCTTGCTTGTAGAATTACCAATTTATGATACCTAAATGCTCAATATACTCGTAGACCAACAGATTTCTTAAAGGCTCACGGTATTGCTTTAAGTTAACCTTAATTTATGAAATAATTCTCGAACGGGCAAACGCGCCGGGTGGCAAGAAAACCATTTAACCGAGACTATGGAACCAATTAGACGTATTACCAGTAAAACCTAATCGAGGTTTACCGATTATGATGTCAAATTAATTATACATTCAAAACATCCATCAATAACTATAAATAATGCAACATGGGGGTTCTGAACGAACGGTTAACCCCTTTGGAGGAGAAGAGAAAATAAAACAACAAACAAAAGATGAAGTCAAGAGTTAATATAAAAAAAAGAATCAGTAAATTTAAGGAGGTCACGTTGATAATTTAGAAGAAACGAAAAACTATTTAGTTTCAACATAATAATTTTTAACGTAATAATTGATTATAAATGATAAAAAAAAGTTTTTCATAGTATTTCCTACTGGGGGATTCTGTGCTCAGGCGGACAAGGTTTAGAATTAATTTTGGGTTTAACTGTTGAGTTCGCCAAAACCGAAAGTGCTTTTTGAGATTACGAAGCCTTCTCTGATATATTCCCATCACTCGGACAAAATGGGTTACATTCGTTAGAACACAAACGACGGTGGTTTAATCGGTGTTTCAAAATAAGGCGCTCTAGGAGGCAAGGAACTAGCTGTCAATAAATAATAAAAAAAACTACCGCACAGTTTCCCCAAAAATGATATACACCCTGAGGGAAACTTCAGGGCATTTTGTGTGGAGGTAGAAAAAATATAAAAATGTATCTAGTTCCTAGGTACCCATACTGATCGAAGAAATTAAAAAAAAAAACACCGTTATAAAGTACTTTGTTGTAACTGATATAAAAGTACACGGAAAATAATTAAATAAATCACTAAGGATCAATTAAGAAGTATCTGTGGGGTCCCAGAGGATTAAACGACCCTTCAAACAACGCATTACATCTCCTACTATTACGTAACGAAGTATGGGCTATTATTACGTGCGTGTTTGAGGTGGGATCAACCATTTAATATTCAAGGGGTGCATTCAACGTCACATTCGTTATCCTAAATTGTCCATTTAATAAAGCCGTTGGGGGCGTGACGGTTTATTTAGAGCCAATAACTGGTTAAGGTATTAAAATGTTTATCTTTACCGGCAGGCAGTAAATCTATCGATCAAAGAAACTAGTTTTTTAATAATATTAGCTTGAATATTGAACAGATTTTAAAAAGGCCAATTAATATAGACTATGTAAATAATATAATTGTAGAATACAGCTTCTGTAACGGGATTAGAAGAGATGCGAGAATGCCACAATTTTTAGATTATTTAATTACAGCGTGATTTTAATCACATTTTAAGCCTTAAATGCACAACGAACAAAATGTAGTATTGAGAACATAAAAAGTTTTCTTAACGGTCAGAACTAAAAAATAAACGCTTTGCAGGATGCCAACTCAAAAACTCCCAAAACTGTAATCTTTTAAACTCTCCACGGAATACGTAGTGAAATTTTAGGTAAAACGTTCAAAATTGCTTAAACTAGTTTTCAAATTTCATCTATTTTCTAACATTTTGGGGTGCATTTCAGAAAATTTAAAGATTACGGATTTTTGCCTATTTGAAAGCATAGACGTTTTCTTAAATACCCGCACAGAAATTACAGATACATCGTTTATGGTATTGCTCGAATTAGTAACCTGCAAAGTGACGTTCACGCACGTTATTATGCACTAACCCTTAAAAGAGTATTAATTTATTTATACATAGAGCTGGATTCTCAATTTTTTTAAACAATTTTTCAATCACATACTGTGAAAAATTGCTATTAGGACGATTTGAGAACATTAATATCAATGATAAACCTACAGCATGATCAATCTATTGACTAGGACATAATGACAATTGGCACTGACATGTAAGAGTTTTCGTTTGTTTAATTTATATAAATATATACTAATTTTTAAGGTAATTTAATTGTATTTGATTACATTTCAAACTGTTAGGTTATCACAAAAAATGATATTATAAAAAAAAGAGTATTATTATTATTACTATCATCAAACACAACGAAAATTCCGAAATGAAAGTGTTTGGTGCTAATAACAAAAAAAAGTATTGTAATGAAAAAAATAAACAAACAAGAAACAATACAAGTGTAAAGTCGATTACTTGATGACATTTCTACACATAAAACATTTCCACGTATTGCTTGACGGAAGCTATAAAACGAATAACAGAAATAACTCTAGGAGAAGTTCCGGAGATGGTTGGCATAAAAAAAAACGTTATCCACAAATAAAACGGTTAACTCCGAAAACTAAAAGGTGACTCGTTATTACTATAGCGGCAATCCTTATTGGGAGATGCCGTACGAAGCAAAAAAACAACACACGAAACAACAACATAACATGTGATTTTTTGTCGAACGAATTAATTGTATTGCTTGGTGTGTTAATAAATTAAAATATATACGAGTATGTAGCCATATAGATAAATATGAGGCGTGAAATTGTTCAGCAGTTTTTATAGCGTTGAGAAGTCACTCCATCAAAATTAACACACCTAAGAGACAGAAGATGTCATTCAAACGTGTTTTTGTTTTATAAACTGTACTTTGGTAACAATAAAAATCTTGCTAAGCTATTTCAAGTAGCTTGTCGCGAGTATTGTAGTTACACAAAAAATACCAGTATCAGATGTACCAGAAAGACAAAGACAAAAAGAATTATAAAGTTCTTAACTTCGAAGCAGAAAATCTCGGGTCATGCTTGAGGGTGTTATGCTTGACGGCTGATCACAATTTGATCAAAAGCTAAAATGGACCGAGAACCAGCGTTTAACGGGAACTGTTCAAATGCCAGTGATTCTAAAAGACGCTGATCGCCGATCTGTTCGTTCATGACTCAGTTAAAAGCACCTCAAAAGTGTCCTTAAAAATTCCCCAACAGTGAGTTTCGGTGTCAAGAAATTTGTACAGCCTTTACTTTCTGAAAATGTTAGGGCAATTTAATAATTTTCACATTGAAAGGTTATTTCCATTATGAATTACGGAGCTTCGAAATATCCATTTAATTGACAACAAAAAAAGCTATCGTTCAATTTAAGGACAAGCTCATAAAATTGGACCTGTACATCACTTTGGAGGTTGCTAACTCAAGCAACACTACAAATGATTTATCTTTAAATTCCATATGGGTAGTTAGGAGAAAATGTATAAGGTTTCAAAAGACAAGAACCCTCAAATCATCTATCAAGTTCTGTGAAATACATACCAAAATATCTGAAAAAAGGTGCAGTTTGTAAATAAAACGAAGGCATTTTAGAATGTTTTACCTTAAATTCCATTACGTATTTCAAATAGAATTAAAACGATACAGTTTAAGGATGTTTTTTGAAACCTCACACATTTTCCTAGCTACCCGTAGAGAATTTACAGAAAAATCGTTCATTGTATTTCTGGCGTCAGCAGACCACAAAGCGTGCATATTTAGGCGTTGAACTCTGGTAGATTGGTAACTATTATTAGTAACATATTAAATATCGAAGTACAGTTTGTTCGCATACCTACCTATTCAAAAAGATATGTTGATATACCGAATTTGACCCTGACTAATGTCTGGTCAACGGGTATCATTGCGTGGGGGTCACATAAAAAAATATGTTATTAAACAAATCATCGGACACCATAAGCGGTTTAAGAAAAAAAAAACTTGCATATACGGTGATCGGACGCGAGACGGCTTGTCAGTAGGTCAAGTTAGTCATTCCTTACGGTGATACCGATGATCGGTGGTACACAAACAAAAGGGAATTTTTAAAAATGCTGTTTTTTTTTAAATCCCGTTGCTAATGGTATTGCTAAAACATAATGGTAATATTGTAACACCTTGCGGTTTATGGGCTCTTAACATAATTCACACAATTTTCTTTTGGGATAAACGCCTATTCCGTTATTGTTTGAAAATTAAATGGAATTATTTTTAAATCTTCGTGGAAGGTGGCATTAATAATTGATTATTTTGAAACTGTCAATTCATGGTGGAACACCATATTAAGACGAGTTTTTTTTTTATTAAAAAACCTTTGTAACTTTTTTCCAGTTATTTATTTTCGACCGGACCGGTCTCACCCCATCACGGGCATCGTCAGACTGGCACAATTAAAACTAAATCTAAGCATCTAAGTATATAAAGTATCGATGTTAGGAGTGAGTTCCCCTGCTTTCTAATACTGTTTTTATTTATGACAGAAAAACATTTATAAAATAATCAAACTAAATGCTCTGTAAAATATTCGGATTTGTAAAAAACAGAAGCTCTTTACCTATTTGCTATTTTACTTAAATTGGCGGCACGCCTAGGTCGCCCTGCCTTATTTTGGTCTCTTCCCCTTACGTGTTAGGTCATCTCCATTTTTTATTTGCTCTGTGAAAAATATGTTTGTTTTTGATGCTCGACAGTCTCGACACGTTAAAAAGTAAGTAGGTCAAATCACGCACTTGTAGGTGCTATGATTGCGTCACAGTTACGGTGACGGCCTATACCCACGACCGTATTGTCCGCCGTGGGCCCACGTTTCACATCCTACGGGTGACAACGGCCACGGGGCAGAACCGACCGCATCTCCTTGATTATATATATTATATATGTATATATATATATATATATATATATACAGACAAAGAAATAATGTTGATATAAGTAGGTCAAGTAATCACCCATTTGTGGTGCTATGATTGCGTCACTGTTACGGTGACGGTATTTACTCATGGACGGCCGGTGACACCACAAGTCGCGTGTGGGCCCATCTTTCACATCCCACGGTGACATCGGACTAAACCGATACCAAAGCCAAGTCGAAACCGGTTGGCATTTTCGTATAAGCAAAGTGATGCACAGATAGATCCGTTATAACATTTATTTTCAGCTACCCAAGTAAACATTATTATTTCGAGGTTCGATATTAATATGTACTCGAAAATCCTTGTAAAAATGATTGATTTTTTAAATAGCCAGGTCAAATAACGCGTTTATATAGGTGCTGTGATGGCGTCACAGTTACGATGACGGCTTTTACCTATCGCCGTCCGGTGACACCGCAAACTGCGTGTGGGCCCGCTTTCACATCCCACGGGTGACAGCGGACATCGGGCCGAACTGTTCGCACATATTTACCTGGGGACGCGTCGAATAACCTGTTGCGTTGAGTAACGGGAACCGCTGACTGCTCCCTGCAACTGTTATCGATTCCGCTTACCTGCAACAAAAGAAAACGCACAAATAAAATTTTAAAAAAAAATTTTGGTAAACGATAAATATACCGTGATGCTGCGTGCGTTATTTTTTGCCGCTTGGATTCATATGCGTTTTATAAGGAGATGATTTATATTCCGTGTTCTTACTCTGGGCGGTACAAATGTTATTGTAATTTGATGTGTTCCGTGTAAATTAAAAGAAAATCGGTGGACATGCGTCATGAGTTATGGAGTAATGGATTATTAATATAATAATGTTTTATTATCTTGTTTTTTTTTTACAAAATAACAAATAATGATATCCTCACTGAGATTTCCTGTGCTGAGGATTTCATACACATAATATGAAATAAAATTATATTAAAATGGTTTGGGCATGTAGAGCGAATGAACGAAGAGAGGAGTGTAAGGAGAATATCTGACGGGAATGTGAATGGAAGAAGAAGCCGGGGAAGCCCAAGGAAGACATGGCACGATCGAGTGAATCAAATACTCGAGTCGGGCCATGTCAGAAGGCGTTGTATGAATGTGAATGAAACAAGAAGTGTATGCCAAGATCGAGTTGTTTGGCGGGGAAACGGCATGATAGTTAGTTACATTATATTAAATTGATGTGCTCGATGAAAAAATAAAATAATCCTAAGGTGAGGGGTTTTAGGTGCAGTTGAATGGTTTTGGTGTTAATATATTTTCTATTTCAGATCTAACTATGTAACGTATCCGGTGTTTTATTTGATTTTTAAATTTTTATTAAGAAACGAAGCTAGCAATCCACAATGGAGTGCTGATACCATCCCTGATGTATGGCAGGGAGGCATGGAATTGGCAGAGGAAGGATGAAAGTAAACTGAATGCCGTAGAAATGAGATCTCTGAGACGAATGTGTGGTAAAACCAAGTATGATCGTGTGAAAAATATTGAAATTCGTAAAGAATGCAAGGCTGACGTAAGCGTAATGAGTAAGATTAAGAAAGGGACGCTTAGATGGTTTGGCTATGTGGAGCGAATGAACGAAGAAAGGAGTGTGAGAAGAATGTATGACGCGAATGTGGATGGAATAAGTCGGGGACATCCGAAGAAGACATGGCACTATCAAGTGAATCAAATACTTGTGTCGGGCCATGTCAGAAGTCGGAATAATAGAAAATAATGTATGAGACGATGTATTAATGTGAATGAAGCAAGAAGTGTATGCCAAGATCGAGTTGTTTGGCGGTCCGTCCTCTCTGCCTACGACTGCGGAGAAACGGCGTGATGGTTAGTTAGTTAGTTAGTTAAATTTTCAATATGGATGTTGTTATTTTTAGAGATATACCAAACAGCCCTGCGCGTGTACAAGTATCGAATTAGTCAACCAGTACGTGTATCTAGGTGTTACGGTGAATTGTAATATGAAATGGGACGTACAAATTTCCAACCTCTGTAAGCGACTTCGAGCCATTGTAGGAAGACTCCACAAGGTAAAATTATATGTGCCTATAAAAACTATGAAACTAATTTATTTGTCTCTAGCAGAATCGACTATAAGGTATGGTATAACTTCTTGGGAACACTCCTGTAAGACCAAAATAAAACATTTACAGCTGATTCAAAATGCCATGGTAAAATTGCTAGTAAGTAAAACAGTTTTTAAGCAAAGGCGAGACATTGACATCATGTACAAATCAATTAATGTATTACCTATTCGTGGTCTTTTGTGGCATAAAATTCTATTGCAACATATATCTGAAAGCCCGTATAAGGCAGTGGTGGATCATGTACACAATACACGTTTCACACAAAATATAGGAATGATAGTGCCAATATTTCCAAATAAATATGATCAACGAACCCTTGAATACATTGTACCATTTATATTTAACAAATTGCCATACGAATTTAAAAACAATTGTCCTATGATGAAATTCTCACTGATGTTAAAGTGTTGGCTTTTGGAAAGTAACCTTGTGTATTGATGGTAACAAATATGACGATCTCCTTGGTTGTATAGCTCCTAGATATCTGGTGTACTTACTGTTACGGTGTTACTATTATATTTAAGTCTATCCTCATTGTAACCAACCTGTACTGCTGTTTTATGTATATATGTATATATATATTTTTGAATTTTTTATTTCTTAATTTATTTAATACTTACAGATGCTTTGATATTTCTGATATTTACGTAATAGTTATATTTTTGTAATATTAATGTTTTTATAATGTTGATATTTTAAAAAGTATTGATGTTTTTATAATATTGATATTTTTATAATATTGATACTTTTATAATATTAGTACTTTTATAATTTTGATATTTTTTATGATATTGACATTTTTATAATATTATTTAAATCGGTGTTATAAAATTGGACTCTAGAATCTCAATAACAAAACTGTAATGCTTTTACCATTATTTTTTCTCTTTAATTTTTTTTCTCAACTTATGTACACCACAAGATGCGTGCGCCTAAATATCATAATTTTGCCCTACATTTGTATGATGATTGTAATTTATTGTTGTATTATATTATATTGTTGAAATAAACTCCTGCTGACAAGCTACTTGCAGTGGCTTAGCGGGTATAAGTTCCCACTGTATATAATTAATATTATACAATAAAAAAATAAAAAAAATAAAAAAATAAAAAATAGGAGAGTGGGATTTTGTTGTAGAGTTTAGTACTATAGTATAAGAAGTTTTTTGTACACATGTTGTGTTTGTGGTTCCTTGTGCGTGTTTTTGACTCTGAATATAACTGTTAAAAATAAGGCAAGAAACAATATCGGAGGTGAATAAAGTGAAAAAAGAAAAGTGCTCTAAAAATTGTGTCACAACCCACTGAGAGAAAAAAAAACTAAAAATTTGAACAAAGCCATGCAACAACTGACATGCATCAAACGTAACGTAACTGTAATGGCGGGAAAATTTTAAGAGGAAATGTTTTTTTCGTTGATGTAGTTTTCTTTGTGAGACTTGAAAATATTTGATTCTAAATATATAATTTATGGGATTTAATTCACGTAGCTGTATTAATTTCTAGAAATCTCCGTTATGTGTGGAACACTTTGAAAACAGATTTTAAAGGGGAAAATGATACATAATAATGGAAATTTAATTGTAAGAGCCATTAAAATACATCAGCCATTCCTTCAAGCCTATAGTCGTAATCAAAGAAATTATAATTTTGCTTAAATATGAGTTTATAATACAACGAACTGCGTAGTAATGAATAGATTACACATTTCAACGGAATGTTCTCACGTGGGTATGTTTACATCAGATAAAATCCGTGTATTTTTACAAGCTCTAATATTGGGAAACACCTTGCATAATTATTTAAAGATTAAAATTCTTCATGCTGACTTTATTGAATCATTTATCAACATTGTGCCTTTGTATCACAGTATTTTAAAAATAAGATAATAACAATGTAATGTATTGACCGGTCAGACAAATGACAAATTATTCAGAGGTTAAATATGCACGATGGTAATTTTTTAAATGCAGTAATAGCTTTACAAGGTAATTTATAATGCAATGCACATGAATTAAAAGATCGTAAAAATGCTTTAGTGAAATCTACAGTAATCCAATGAGACGGATATTACTATAGTCAGATGAATTTTCACAAATCGAGGAATTTAAAGCTATAAGCTCTGCGTAGGAACTTCCTGCTTGCCATTTAACCGTGGGGTAATTTATTATGATTATTATTAAGTTGAATTCCGTTAGGTTTTATTGAAATGTTATTATCTTTCAGAATTTATGAGCTCTGTTTACAGTTTAACAAGTATTACCCTAAATTCAATGCACTTAAATAAAATATTATTATTAATAAATATATTTCACACGTGTTAATAAAAAAAAACATTTCTATGTACCAAAAACTTTTGAACGTATATTAGATTAGTATCATTATTCAGAATAAGCACGTTTTTATTATGATCACTAAAAAATGGCCGTAAAGAAAAAATATGTAGTCGCCTTGTCCAGACAATCCACCAACGAACAACACACATTTCCAACCAGAAAATAAATAATTGAGCCATCAAAGGGGGAAATTCAATTGTGACTATAATAATTTATTCTGAGTGTTCCGTAAATATTCAACTATTGCTTGATACTTGTTCGCACTTGTCTAGACCATTTATCGAACGCTCTGGGAGTCAGGACGAGCCTATTTACGTAGCAATCAAATATGAAATATTTTAAGTTGGTTTAGATAATGTCAGTACTTACCAATGTTGATTGATAAATCACAAAAATAATAATAACACAGGTAGGAACAGTTTAGCTACTTTCAATTAAAAGCCTAGATTAAATAAGAATCGGGGAAAATAATTAATGGAACAACTCTCCCGAAAGTCAAGTTTTACAAATATATCGTATATCATCTGAAAATTATTATAAAAAATGTATTGATAGTCACAAATTTGACGGTCCCCTTGATTGTATAGCTCCTTGATATCTGCTGTATTTACGCTATTTTGCTCTTGCTTACATTGTCTATTGAATAAATATGATGGTCTCCTTGATAGTATATCTCTTGGATAGCGGCGGGAATCTGTAATATTTATAATCTGTAGCAAAACTGTAGTACTGTTTTTGATATTTCAATTTGTTTATTACTTGCAGATATTTTTATAATATTATTCAAATAGATATTATGAAATTGGAGCCAAGTATCTACGTAACAAAACTTTTATGCTGTTTCGTATTTAAACTCTTGCTGATAAGCTACATGCAGTGGCTTAGCGGGTACAAGTTCTCATTGTATGTAATTAATATTATACAATAAAAAAATAACTATTGTAGTTTTATAATTTGTTCATCTCATGAGGTATATGTGAAATTCAAAATAAAAGATAATTACAACGAAAATATATCGATATCTATTAATATATCGTCTGATAATAAAACACAAGAACCGGTGACATAAAAATCACATGCGGAAAAAATACTTTTTTTCAATGTTAAGGCGTTTTCACATCGTTTCCACCGCGACCAAAAACGGTACATTCTATACCGATGATTCACGCAAGATCATTGAACGCTTGAATGACAAATAAGTGATATAAATCATTAGTAAAAAAAAAACTAGAATCAAAACTTAATCCAACCTAACCTAATTAAGTTCTAATTTTATTTTTTATTAATTTAAAAAAAGGTATTTTTTTCATTCCTTAAATGGCTTTATACAACTTTTAAAAAGTGTGCCGATTCATACTTGTGTTGAATTATGTTTATATAAATTAGTGATATCATATTTTAATTAAATTTTTAATTATTAATTTAAAATAAATCTAATTTAATAACGTTATTCCTAAATTTTACTGATTCAGTATGAAGAATTTTGAGAATCTATTATAACAATTATTTTCCAAGTAAATCGGTTTCACCTGTAAAAAATCATTTTAGGCAAAATAAAAATAAAAATAATTTTTGTTTATGGGTAAATAGAATCACATAAATAAGTCGCCTCAACATGGTCTTACGACAGTTTTAAAATGGCTTTGAACGCCGAAACAGCTGTCACAATATTAAAAAAAAAGTATATGCAGATCTGAATTATAATATTACTAAATTTATTTTACTTTAAATTTAAATAAAATTAATGGAGCTCAACGAATCGAACACAATAACAAAGAAATTAGTAATGCCAAAGAATAAGGTGATATCATACTACATATTTAGGGGCTTAATGTTTTGACGATCCCAGCTTCTTAAATAGTTTATTACTTTTATAGCAATTTTATGTTAATTTTCCTTTTTTAAATTTAATACATTATAATGCATTCTCGCCTGCAACCAAATTATAATAGAGTAGTTTGCTATAAATATGAATACCCATAAAAAATCATTAACGTAAAAAAATGAGGAACATCCCAAAAAGTAAATTATAAAAGCTTAAAATTTTCCCATAACACTTACATTATACGCAGAAAATCCGTGGATTTATGTCATACAAAAACTCTTTAATGGTGAGCCCTGGCATCATGTAATTGGAACAGTTTTTTTCCTGAAATTTCTAGGCCAACGCAAATGTTTTCAGCTTGCTACCTTAGTTCCAGCATGCGCTAAGGAGCTTTGAAATATCCATTTAACCGTTTCAAAACAAGATACATATCAATCAACGTGGTTGTTTCCACATCTATAGGGTTGAAATTTGTCACATGAGAACGGGTCGCTTCTACGACTCGTTCCGTGTTCGACTAATCTGAGCACAACTACAACATGAGTCTCTTCAAGACCCAGGTTCACCTCCTTCCTATCCTTCAAAAGACCCTCCACACAAAATCGCAAAATATGACATAGGTCTTAAGGGAAATGATTAAAAAGAACGAAGATTTCAAAAAAATATTGCTGATACATAAAAATGGCGAAACCGGTGTAAATTAACTTAAGAACATTATTATTAACAAATCTTTTCTTTTTTTACAGAAATCCACCAAATTCGAAAAACGCACATTTCAGCAAAGGTAAGAAACAATAAAAAAATATTTATTCTATTTACCGGATTTAACGGTTAAGGAGCAAAAACAGTTCTGGAAAGCGCACCGATAATAATAACATATTTACCAAAGGAATAATCAAGTAGTGTTGTGATCTCAATAACCAAAAGCAAATAACCGGTTGCGGGATAATAACAGTAGCAGCAGGTTGCGCAGTTATTCCGTTTGCTCAGGACTGCGGGGGCGCCGGGCATGTGGAGCATTCGTCCCAATGTCAAATGCAGGAACTGTAGTAAGGAGATTGAAGAATAACCTAGATTATGAGAGCTGATCTGGTCTTCTATTTAGATCAAATCTTATCAGAACAATATTAGGATAAAACAATACAAAGAAAGTATTTACAACGGAATAACAAATTATTGGACATATACAAAAAATATTTTATATGTTTAATATTAAAATCAAGCGGGTAAATTGTTAATCAGAACTGAGCAAGGGACACGATCAATTTGGAGGTTAAATAACTACTTATCCCATTTTGTAACCTAACCTAATCATAAAATTTTGGACCAGGAGCAGGCTGAGACACAGTTTCGGCACATATTCCTTGCTCTCATCACATTCATAGGTACTCTTCTATTATTTCGGCTCTTAACATGGCCCGACACAAGCATTTGATTAACTTAATCCCCGTTTTGTATCTTTCTGGGGCGTCCTCGACTACTTCCTAAATTCACTTCATGCATTTACGAGGTATCGACACAATTCTTGGCAGTGGCTTCACCACAATATGACATTGCCTTAAGGCGAAACATTATAATCGTCTTGTTAGGGGGTCTTCGATTTCCGTTTGAAGGCCATGACTTTATCATAATAACTTTTATAGCAAAAAAGGAGAATCAAAAAAGGCATGTTTAGGTCTATTAATTTCGTTAAAATTCTCTAAAAGCATTCATAATCAACTCAAGGGCAATGATAAAGAATGGCGAACAAAATGGCACCTAAAAAAACATTAAATTGAGATATTCACCGATTCAAAAGGCGAATCGCGGTAAAATTTGAATTTCAACGTTAAAAAAAAAAACATTTATCTTCCGGTTTATTCGGGAATAAACGAGTATAAAAAGATGTGACTGACAGTCGATGGCAAGCTCATTAGGCACGTTGTTTAATTTCCGTTCAACTGTGCGGTATTGGCGCTTGGTGGAATGAAAAAAGAAATGTTGACGAATTTATTTCGTTACCACTTATTAGGGGCCTATTCTCCCGTTATTCGCGGCGCTTTAAACCGAACCACACGAGAAATAAAACGAATAAGAAAGAAATGATGAATGAAGGAAGACAAGACGGTTGAATTCTTTGAGGGAAAAGAAATGGTCGGGATGTTTTGGGGGGTACGAGTAATCTGATATGACATGGCGAAAAAATACACTTGAAAAGAAACACGAAAGTCTTCACATATGCTTTCACTTTAAACTTTTGTTAAGTATTTGATTGAAAGCCATTTAGGTACAACCGTAAGTAGGCAGTCGATTGACACTTGAAGCATCATTCATTCAAATTGATCAGTCAAGATAGGAACATTGATGGTCGTCGAAGATGTGCAACAGTCTTGCAAAAAGTGTTGAGCACTTAGTACGAGAAAACAGATCGACTTCTATAAAATTAATTTGCGAACGCTGAGATCTGGCGTCTTGAAATTAGCGTTATGAAATAAATAAACAAGACCACGGAGTTATGAAAATTGGATTTTACTTTTTATTAAATGAGACAAGACGACATCATCCTGTTTATTATTGATAAGATCATATCTAATTGTTGAAATTCTGGCGACATAAGAGAACGTTTTCTGGAAAATACGATGAAAAATTCACTGTTACAAGAAACTAAATAGAATAAATTATTACAGGTCTAAGTATCGATCCGTGTAGTATTCCCTTATCAAGCACTAATAAGATCAATTTTAAAGTCAACCCTTTTCTTATTACCAAAATACAAACTTTATTTAAGAAAACGTTTTCTAAAAAAGTGCAACCAAAAGGTCACTTTCACAAAAAATGTAATAGAACGACTATTGCCAGCTTTAAATAGCGACCATTGTAGTATTCTTGTATGCACAGTGTTTGACATGAGCTTGCGAGCTTAACAAGCCGAGCCTTCTGCCGCGACTCCGTAGAACGGTGCCGGTGGTTGTCAGAAAGATACTAGGGAGTACAGAAGTCCATTACCGGCGATAACATTGTAACCCCATGTCAAGGGACCTGTCAACAAGCCGGGGGCTTTCACATACACTCGTATGCAAAGTATCCCGCCCGCGGTGCAACGAACAAGGAGTATTATGCGGTTCGCATGCCCTAAGCACTGAATTAGGCACCTTTACACATTGTTTATCTCAATAACTATGCTTTATTGCAGGCACCCTTGCAATTATAAATGCTGGGTGAAGAAATTTACTAGTCTAGATAAAGAAAATCACAGCCTGTTGCGTAAATTCATGCTCGGCTGGTATTTTTTATCGTGCTGATATAAAAACATGGATTTAAGTAATGATAGTAAAAATTACGTTGGTAGATTTCGCAGTTGTGTCGCGTTTCTATTGCTTCTTTTTTTCTATCCAACGTTTCGGACAGCCTTGCAGTGACCATCACCGGAGCAAATGTGGACCCAACGTAATACCCACCTACTTGAGAATCTTAAATTATAAATGATATTAAATTAAGTTCAAGAACTGATAAACTTAATTATGAAATGATTATGCTTGCATATTATTGCAAATTCGCAAGGGTGAATATTTTTTTAGGAAACAGGAAAGGTCAAAATCGGTAAGAATCGGAAAGTTTGACCACAACAGGACTTCAACATGTAATCGACAGCAATCTGGGAGATGCAGGTATTTTCAATTCAGGAAGTGCGCAATAAAAACAAATAAAATAGTTATGATATATTAAGAACGATACATGTTCCCGTATAATCTCCCAGGTTCCAGCACCGCTACGACGCGGAGTTAATTGACCACATAAAAACCTCCCGTTACGTCGCAATGCGGACTGTGCTGTACCCTAGTAGGGTTTGCTGACCGTTCCCATTGCAGGGCAGTCCCGAAATAGAACCTTCTCTTCAGAAACCCGGTGAGATCTTTGCGAACCCGGATAGAGAAGCTAAATGTCGTGAAATCGTGACACTCTGGTTTTGATGAGTTCCGATGCGTCAGATTTTTCAATATTTCGGCAGCCCAATGCCAAAAGGATGTGTCAATTTCAATAATGTTGCGGAAAGCGAAAACAAATTTCAACGTTTGGTAAAACACATACTATAAAGGAATTGAGATAAAATATTAGATTATACGAGTTCATGTTTCTCATATTATAATTCTGGTGAAAGAAACGTGACAGAAATCTCGCGTATGGAGCTATTTTTTTTTCAGGAATCTAGAATTATGTTTTTTTAAATTTGATTTATTTTTTATGGTGTGATATTGATTACATACAATGGGAACTTGTATCCGCTAAGCCACTGGAAGTAGCTTGTCAGCGGGAGTTTAGTTCAACACTATTATATATAACAACAATAAATAACAATCATCATCAAATGTAGCGCTAAATTAGAATAACACAAGTTGGAAAAAATGTGAAAACAGCATAACAGTTTTGTTATAAAGATACTAGAAACCAACTACATAATGTCGATTTAATTAATATTTTAAAAATATCAGCAAGTATTAAGCAAATGGAAAAATAAGTAAAAAAATCCGTAGTACAGTTTTGTTACAGTGATGATAGAGTTAGTAAAGGTTATTCAATTAACGGGGAGAGGGACGTCGGAGAGTTATTATTGATTAATTCAAAAAAATGATAGTATTATTACGCAATACGATAAACATAATGTTTTTAAATAGAAAAATATTTTATAAATTTACAAAAAACAGATTTTTTTTTTGTAAAGCGGATTACAAATTTTTGGTTAGGTTTATTTACAAAAACGCAACGAAAAATTATTAAACACATTTTTTTTTACTTTAAAAATCATATTCGTATTTTAAATATTTTGTAAAACATACAATGGAACGGTCAGAAAAAGGTAATATTTTTGATTAGATTTTGATAAATGCTAAGCCTATGTAAATTTATAAAATATTTAATAAATATTTTTCAATTTAAAAACATTATGTTTATCGTATTGCACAATAATACTACCATTATTTTGAATTAATAAATAATAACTCTCCGACGTCCCTCTCCCCCTTAAGACAAACATTTTTGTTTCTCAATAGACAAAGCCTCTCGTATTCAAATGTCATAGGTACTCGAATACCCCGAACTTAGAATCTTTTATGTCGGGCTCACTTGTTCAAAAATAATTTCATCGAAGGTTGGTACATTTCGTACCCGGTCATGTTACTTGTCCGGTACCGTTACCAGATGGACCACAAATAAGGCAGTTCCAAGAAGGGTTCTCGGGGTTAAGATAAAAGCCTCCAACTGGGAACGTACTTGCTTCTTCAATGTTATTTTAATTAATGACGTGGGGAATTGTATGGTCCAAATATTACTTGTTAGTATCAGTTTAAGGGGTGGGAAAATTTTTATGGGCTCTATTGAAAATCGTTAAAGGGCGACAATATTAAAAAAGTAAGGTTTGATTCCCGTTGAAGTAACACCTACGTGCAATTATGAACGATTATATTAATTAACATTTCATCGTCTTTATTGTCAAAACATTAATCATCATCATCACGGCACGACTTCCTTGGGTTAGATTTGGCTTTGTTTAGGAGATTGGCGAATAGATATTAGATAAAAAATAAATAATTATAAATTACATGTAAATCAAATTTAAGAATATTAGTATTAAGTTCCGCAAGAATTGTATTTTTTTATTACTGTGACAGTTGTTTCGGCGTTCAAACACATTTTCAAACTGTGGTTAAGGCCACGTTGAGACTACTTATTCACGTGATTCTAATTACCCGCACTCAATTTCAATTAAAATTTTTATGATGCCTAAAATGATTTATTACCAATGAAACCGATTTAGTGAGAAAATAATTGTGATAATAGATTCTCTATACTGGGAGGAACATACAGTTGAAATCTGTTTTTCCCGCATTAAATGGCAATGTTTTCCTAATTGCTTTATAATGACGTGAATGCTATTGCATATTTAAATGTGTTAAATTGTTTAGGTCTTGTGAACATACTGAGAAGTGGGAAATAAACCCTTTTTTTACTTTATTAAATAATGCTATATTAGAATCATTCGTCCGTTTATTGGAATAATTATCCAATAAGAAATTGAATTTCACTATCAAAATAATTTAAGATCATAGGTACTAAAAATGTTTTGACATATGCTTGTTTGTTATGTTAGTAAATATCTCTCCCACGGAAGCTTTTGTACTTAAAAAAAGCATTCTTGAATGATGCAATAATAAACGGAATTTTAAAGGAGCTTAGAACACAATGTTATCATGATATATCGGAGACTTAAATTGGTGGAATGGACTTAAGCGTGGGCCAATTTCTTCACATTTAATCTGACCCCTCACCCAAAGTAT